>JAVGVS010000477.1:56307-250898 GCA_032718565.1 Distichodus sexfasciatus | reverse complement strand
CTCTCTCTCTCTCTCTCTCTCTCTCTCTCTCTCTCTCTCTGCTCGTTCCTCCCCGCTTCCTCCTCCTCCGCTGGTGTTCTGCAGTGTGCATTGCAGCGACAGCTGCTGTTATAGCCATCAACTGCAGCCTCCACGGCAACCGTTACCGTGGAGGAGAGAGTCACACCATCAGGGCACGAGAGGAAGAGAGGAGAGAGAGAGTTTGTCAATGTAACTATGTTTAAATGCTGTTCTTATGTGTTTTATAAGGCTGCGGTATGACCATGTTGTAAATAACATCAAAGTGTCAGTTAAAAATCTAAATTAGCATTTAATATCATCATTATATTTTATCTTTAATTAAAAACCTCATGGAGACTTAAATGAGAAATGATTAAAAACTGAAAACCAATTTCTTCACATTTCTGATGCAAAATCCATTGTGAGAAATGCAGCAAAAAATGCAAACATGATTATAGCAGTAATGAAGTGTAAAAAATATCATGTTAATCAAAACAGAGTTCAGTCAATCATTTCTTCTAAACTTATGTTGGGTGTTTCAGTTTTCATATTCCTCATGCCTAATGTAGGAAAATTAGATCATTTTCTTATTGCTGAGTTTCCGTTAAATTTAAATCATTAAAAGTGGCAAAATTTCATAAGCATTATAAATAACAATTATTTAACAATACTTTATTTTATGCCATTTTTATAGATTTCTGGCCCAAAGATTTACAGATACAACTCTAATACAGAAGTAATCACAACCGAAACTCAGAAGCTCTAATCAACGTAATCTTGCTCATGATGGTTACAGCGATAATTTTTCTAATAAATATAAGTTTATCTGAGGATTGCTACTAAGGTTTAATAAGAGAAATCTCATTAAATCTTGTATTTTTTACCCTTAAACAGGAAATAATTGTATAAATCCTTTGCTGTAAAGCTTTATCGTTTGACTTTATCGTCCTTCCACTTGCTTAACATTTTTCTGTTTTATTTCCAGGTTAATTCAAAAATAATAAATAATAAAAAGTTTGATATAATTAAATATATAAAATCAAGAACTATTTTTCCCACAAAATGATTTGATATTGATTGTCTTGTGTGGACAACAGTAAAGTTCTCAAAGAAATGTCTCAAATCTGGTTTTTTCTTCACTCTTTACATCCTTTCACACTATCTCTCTGTCACTTTCTCTATCTATCTATCTATCTATCTATCTATCTATCTATCTATCTATCTATCTATCTATCTATCTATCTATCTATCTATCTATCTATCTATCTATCCCCATCTGTCTTTGTTTGTTTCTTTCTCAACATGCTTTTTGCACACACTCATCAGACTCACTCTAGTAACTGTCTGCTGAAGTCTTATGTACTTGGACTGGTCAGTGGAAGAGGAAGACCGGATGGCCAAAGAACACGCCGACTCGACACTGTAAAAATCCGACACAGGACTAAGCGTGAAAGAGCTGAATGAAACAGCTCATGACAGAGTCAACCATGCCTAATTAAACAGAACAAACCAAGCACACTGCATTACCATGTAACCTCGACATTAATCTGCATAAGTTATGAGAGAGCTCCCTCTGATCAGTGTGTTCATTCTGGATCGATTCTAGGATTCGTTGATCGGATCGATGTATCAGTGCAGACTGATATATATCGCTACACCCCTGCTCGAAGAGAGATGGTACAATACGGGACCCTCCAGGATTTGCCGATGTTGTGATCGTAACTATTAACGCAATTTCAACCAATTCCCGCAAATTCATTACTATTGTGCAAATTTGACCAATTACCGCAACTTTTCCGCAATTTTTGACCAATCATTGTCATTTCCCGCAAAACGTTGAGCCATATGTTAGTGAACTCACTTTCTTGTTGCGTTTAGAAGATGCAGGAAACGTGTGATAAAACACCTCGCATTTACCTTAAAAAATAACTAAATGGTTAATGTTTAATAAAAATAGTAGTGGTTTTGTTCCCTTCATTTTAATTAATTGTTAAAGAATCATTATAAAGGGGGATAAACTTGCAAATTTTTCCACAACTTTATTGCAACTTTCATCACAATTTTTTAGAAAAGCTGCGGCAAAATCAGGCATTTTAGGCTGCAACTATCTCAAAAAAGGCCTGCGAAATCCTGGAGGCACTGCAGTATGTATGATGTCTGATCAGTGTGATTTTGGCTCAATGCTATGGACTCTTTGATAATCGAATCGACATATCGATGTAGACTGATGTATCGTTACACCCCAATTAGAAAACTATTATAACAATATGTATAATGTCTGATTGAGGTTTCAACGTTGGACCGACACTGTGGGTTTGATCATTCATGAATCAATGTATCAGTATAAATCGATGTATCGTTACACCCCTAACTCCCTAACTACAATATAATGCGTCAATGTAAGAATTAAAACCTTACTTTATAACACTTTTTGAGCTGATTTGGGCATAAAGAGTTCACGTTTAGAGACGCATATCCTTTTTACTCTTCAGCTTCTTGAAGGCTCTCTGTAATCTGCCTCATTTGCAAAATTTGTTTTAAATTTGCACAGAAAACATTAGGCCACATTTCACTACTACGTACAACTATTTGTGTGACGAATAAAGAATCTTGAATCTTGAATGCTGGCGATTCGGTTGCTGCTTTCCCCCTCTCTCTCCTCCGCCCGGACGGAGCGCTAGCGTTCCTCCTCCTCTTCGTCCTCATCCTCCTCTTCCTCCCTAAACACATGCAGATTTATGCGCAGGCAAAGGCGGGGCTCGGCGTGTTTTGATGGAAAAGATCTATGAGAAAGGCTCCCTCGTACCGCTGCAAGTCTCTCTCACTCTCACTCTCTCTCTCTCGCTCCCTCACTCGCTCCCCCTCCTTTTTCGCCCGCTCCCTCTTTTCTCTTCTATAACGGCCTCACTTTAATATGTATGCAAATGCACTCGTCCTCCATCCCCTTAATTGTCTGGCTTCCAGCAGTCAGCGTGTGTGTGTGTGTGTGTCCGTGTCTGCCTTTGCGAGGTTGAGAGTGTGTGTGTGTGTGTATGTGCGCTGTTTGTATTTTGCAGTGCTTCTCTTTGCCAGTCTCCGGCGGCTGGCAGGCTGATGGCTCGCCGTGGCGTTGATAAGCGACCCTAAAGGCGAACTTTAACGTTTGCTATATGCCCAGCTCCACTCAAAAAGTGTTATAAAGTAAGGTTTTTGTTCTTACATCTACATATTATTTAGTAGTTAGAGGTGTAACGATACATCACTCTAAAGTGATACATCGACGCAGAGATCATCAAACCCATACCGTCAGTCCAAAATGAAAAGTGAAAAATCAGACATTCGTACCTATTGTAATATCCCTAGCCAATTAGGGGTGTAACAATACATCGGTCCACATCGATACGTCGAGTCCATAAAAATGAGGCAAAAATGATTGATGAGACATACTGTAACGTCGTCTCTTGTCAAGTAGTGATACGTCGGCCCACATCGATACATCAATTCAATAATCAACAAATCTACAGCATAAATCTAAAACATTGATCAGACATCATACACATTGTAACATTAGGTTATATTGAACAGATGGTTTATATTTATATAAAGAGAAGATTGTTTACTCATGTAAATTTGTGGTTGAGCTTGGGACTAAAATCCGAAATCAAAAAGTTTGTCATGATATTATATCGATTCAACTTTTACCGATATCACAAAGTCTGCTCCAACACAATTCGATTTCAGTTCAATTCAGTAGCCAGCGGTCGATATGTGTATCCATTTGAAGCAAATAAGTATGTGTATTTGAGTGATTATTTGTCATTGTGAATACACCACAGCACAGCACACAGTGCACCACAACAAATTGCTTGGAGATGCTACCTTGGTCATGAGTACCTCAGTGGTACCTTTACCGGTCCAGGATTCATACTGGCAAACCGTGACCTCTGCATTTGACCCATTCATGAAGGTGCAGTGGGCAGCTAACAAGCAGTGCTTGGGGACGGTACCTCAGTGGTAACTTTACTGGCGCTGGATTCGAACCTGCGACCTTCTGATCACGGGGCGAACACCCTACCGTTACGCCACCAACTACCCCCGAGTGTGAGTCACAATTTATCATGTTGAACACAGCACAGCAACCAAATGTGCACCACAACGTGACCCCTGCATTTCACCCAGACGTGAGGGCAGCATTCGGGGAGCGGTGCTTGGGGAGAGTACCTTACTCATGAGTACCTAAATGGTACACTTTACCAGACTGGGACTTGAACCAGCGACCCTCTGATCCCTAACCGTCACTCTGCCAAATCCCCACACACATTTATCTCATGTATAAATGTTATTACATGCTACTGATCGTCTCCAAAAAATCTTCTCGGAGTGTTTAGTGCCCCTTTAAGGTTGTATCTTTGATTTGGATTCCCTAACGATCATACCGTATTCCATCTTCATCCTGCCAACCAGCCCAACCCAACTAGCCATGAATCGCAGATCCCAGATCGGAGTCGAGCGACCCGGTTACCGAGCAGGCCTCCAGGTTCCTCTCAAAAGCCTGCACAAACATTACTTGACAGAAATGAATATTTGACAACTCTAAAAAAGCACCGACTAGCTGTCACGGCACGCCTGCTGTTTGTTTTAGCCTATTGGATATTTGATGTTAACACACACACTTTGTTCCTCCTTTACGGATTACTTAAGTCCCGTAAGCCCATCACGTGGGAGGAAGAAAAAGTGCCCACTCACCCTTAATCATTTATTCAGTAATTAAATAGGTGTAATCATGGCTGAGTCTTAATGCTGATACAGGGAGAGAGAGGGAATGGTGATGAAGTTGGGGAGAGATCAGAATGAATGACATTAATGGACACTGGATAAAAGTGGACGTGGAGGGTGTGTTTAAGAAATATTTAAGGAAAATTTGCAATATTTAAGGCAAAATGGTGTTCATGACCTTGGTTTCTGTGTATTTATTAAGGATTGAGAAAATTTGACGGTTGCTAACTTTAATATTAGACTATATATACATACTGTATATAGTCCATCCCTCACAGGCCTTTTTTGAGATTGTTGTGGCCAAAAGTGCCAGATTTTTTTGCGGAAGTTTTTCAAATGAATTGTGATGAAAGTTTTGTGTATAATGATTCTTTAACAATGAATTAGAAATGAAGGCAACAAAACCACTATTATTTTTATTAACCATTAATCCTTGTTATTTTTGAATGTGAGACGTTTTTATCACAAACGTTTCCAGCGTCTTCTAAATATAACAAGGAAGTGACTTCGCTGACGTATGGCTCAATGTTTTATGGGAAATGACAATGATTGGTCAAAAATGCAGAAAAGGTGCGGTAACTGGTCAAAATTGTACGCTAGTAATGAATTTGTGGGGACTGGCTGAATAATTTGTAGTTGTGAACAGTTTTACCAGAAATGTCCAATATTATTGGATGTAGTAGCGTGCCTGCATTTATCTTTAAAAATGATATATACAGATAGATACATTCACACAGAAAATATGAAACTTAGATTGTACATTTGTACATGCATTTTCTCTAATCAATAAATACTAAATACTTCACTACATGCTAAATCATACACACAAGCACGGACCCACTCACACACAGACAAACACGCACACTGTAGAAGTTCAACAAAAGGCTACTGTAAAACGGTTACATAAAGCCTAATGTGGTGGTGTGTGGAGGGAAGAAGAAAGCGTCATCCGCAGAAATGTGGTTTTGTCGCTTTATGACTATCTTGAAGGAGAGCAGACGGCCTTGAGCTGCAGCAGAGTCAAAGTTCTCCACTCGTCTGTCTAATTTTCTGCTGTATATTTAGAATCCTTATCGCCTTCACCTGCAGTAGGTGGGCGTGCTGAGTGTCACAACGAAAGAAGGAAATTCCAATCAAAAACACTCAATCTGATGTCACTAACGCAGCCAGAGAAGAACCATAATGAATGTGATGCAGGCTGCAGGCACGGCCCTTTATTTGAACTTATTTTACGTGTCAAGAAGTAATAGCTAGCAGATTAACCCTTTCGTGCATCGTGTACACGCTCGTTCAAATTCACATTTCATTGATTTAAAATACGATCTAAAGTCAAAGTGAATTTTTTGAGTTTTTACAGTTCAAACCATGTACATCTTTAAAATTTACAGAATGTTCATGCAGAATTTTTATTTTCACTGGAATCAGCTTTCCAGAGGTGCGCTTCCCAAAAGCATAGTTGCTAACTATGTTAGCAACCAACATAGTGTACGTTAGCAACTGACATAGCTTACATTAGCAACTAACATAGTTTACATTAGCAACTAAGATACTGTTCTGGAAGTGAGAAAAAAATGTTTAGTGGACACAGGCCCTTAATCATCCAAACATGGGCTAAAACTTGAAAAATCAATTATATTAAGTGAGAAAAACAGAGAAAAATTACATTTTTGGATTTTGTGAAAACTGATCCTGGACCAGCATGTTCAGACCCTGAGCTGTTTCATGATTTAAATGAACCATTTAAATAGAAATAAAGGTTTATTAATAGCCAGTAAAATAATGTTCTTCAAATCTACAGTGAGCTTTTGAATATCTTAAAATGAAAACCTCATATAAAACTATCATTTGTTCTAGTTTCAAACCAAAAAGGCAATGAAAAATCAACAGCATTACTGAACAACAAGAAGTTCAATCTGAAAAGGACTTTGTGGTAATCATTTACTTTCTTCACTTCTGTCACTAGACGGATATTTAGAGACAGTCCCTAAAGACACATCTAGCCGCTCTGACTAACTGCTAGGCTACATGACCTGATAAAAACCACATAAAAAATAGAAACTCTAATAATATCTCAGCCACGTGGCTCCTTTTCTACGCGTCTAGGTCTGAATCCAACGTCTAGTCAAAGAGAAAGCGGGTTTTAAATGAATTAAACGTGTTAAATTCAACATGTTTTTTGTGAGGATTTGCTAGCGTCTCTCGCTGTATTCCGGGAAAGAGAGGGAACATCAAGAAAGAGAGAAATCTATGAAAAACCTCCCAAGGGTAAAGGTTGTTTCCTAGGCAACGCCTCGCTGATTGGCTGTGCCGTGAAGCGTGTGTGTGTGTGTGTCAGAGAGGCAAAGAGAGAGAGCGAGAGGGAAGGGGAAAGCTGTGATGAACGCAGCCCTGATGTGTGCAAAGAAGAATGTTGTGTTAAGAGTACACACATACACACACTAATGTGGAGATGTGTGTGTGTGTTAGTTTTCATAGCTTCAGCGCTTCCAAATCGTCAATGACACATGAAGGTGAGCGAGAGTAAAAAAAAAAACTACGCAACTGCATGGGCACCGACCTGAGTGCCAGTCTGCCATGCAACACCTTTAACAACGTTTTAACTTTTCATCCAAAACCTGCGCCGATACAAACAAACGCAAAGAAATAAAGTGAAAGTGACGGACTCCTTAGTGTTGTGAATGCACCACAGCACCACAACCGAGTGCGACATCTTTCCAAGCAGTTAGGGCGCTTGCCCTGTGATGGGAAGGTTGCCAGTTTGAACAAAGGTACCACTGAGGTACTCATGAGCAAGGTGCTGTGTGCTGTGGTGTGTTCACAATGACAAATAACCTCTCACTTTCACTGTGAATCCTAATCGTGTTCTCCATTTCATCTTTGGCACCAACATAACCTAAATCTTTTATTGCTGCCCAGCTGGCAAGTGATGCCTGTGACGTTAGATTATTGTTAGCGCTAATCTTTGGGACTTTGTGGGGCATCACGACGACATGTGACTTCTGCATTTGACTCGTCGAATACTTTGGAATGGTACCTTGCTCATGAGTACCTCAGTGTTTTTGAGAGAAATACTTTTTTGGGTTTTATTTTAATATGAAAACCAAATGTGCAAATGATACACAGACAATAAAGTCCCAAAGATTAGGGTGCGCCATGTGACGCGCCCAATTGATGTTGAATTGGCAGGAGTGGTATCTGATTGGCTACCTTGCCCATTGCATCACAGTTCGCTCTTGTCAGCTGCGAGATGGCGTCATAATGTAGCCTGAATGTAGATAGCTACTTTTTACTGTAGCTTGTAGTGTAGCTCTGCTCTGTTAGGGCCTGTGTTCACCAAACATGTTTTTTTCCCCTGAGAGCGCTCAAAACCTCACTGCTTTCTCTCTGCTTTCTCTCCCCACTTGTTGTTGCTAAGCATCGAAAAGCGCCATTAGGCACTGCCGCGTTCATTCCTATTTCAACATGTTTCTTTGAGTTCTGCTGAAGGCATTTATTACGACGGCATATTAGGGCCATTGTATATACAAAAAAAAATAATAAAACGGGGTTGGGGGGGGGGGGGGGGGTAAAATTATGAGAAAAAAGTCAGAAATTCTGAGATTAATGTCATATATTTGCGTGAAAAATCTCGGATATTCTCTGATATTCTAAAGTCATAAATTTGCAACAATAAAGTCCAAATTGACTCCTTCCGCCGAACAAACGTGATCTACCATAACACACATGACATGAAACACAACCTGCCGACTCTACACAGCTCATTCAACACAGGTAAACTCACCTGATTCAGCCATGTTCCACCTCTTCACTGTGAGCGCGTGTCTCCGTGTGAAGTGTTGGACTTTATTGTAGAAATTTTCGAGATTAAAGACGTAAATTTACGAGAAAAATCTCAGATATTCTCCGATATTCTAAAGTCATAAATTTGCGACAATAAAGTCCAAATGTTCGAGATTAAAGACGTAAATTTACGAGAAAAAACTCGGATATTCTCTGATATTGTAAAGTCATGAATTTGCGAGAAAGAAAACTCAGAAATCCTCTGAGATGTAAGTAGTAAATTTACGAGAAGAAAAGGTTGGATATTCTCTGAGTTTAAAGTGGTAAATATACGAGAAAAAAACTGACAAATTTACAAGAAAAAAGTCAGAGATCAGAAAGTCGCAAATTTGCGAGAAAATGTCAGACCTTCTCTGAGATTTTAAAGTCACAAAAAAGGAGGAAATCACGGAACCACAGCGCCTGTGTGAAACTTCGCTACTGGACGCCTCACACGGAGACACGCGCTCATGGCTGAATCAGGTGAGTTTACCTGTGTTGAATGAGCTGTGTAGAGTCGGCAGGTTGTGTTTCATGTCGTGTGTATTACGGTAGATCACGTTTGTTCAGCGGAAGAAGTCAATTTGGACTTTATTGTCGCAAATTCATGACTTTACAATGTCAGAGAATATCCGAGTTTTTTCACGCAAGTATATGACAATCTCAGAATTTCTGACTTTTTTCTCGTAATTTTACCCCTCTTCTCAACCCCATTTTATTATTATTTTTATATACAATGGCCATAATATGCCATCGTACACTTAGCGCTCTGAATGATGAAGCAAATAGGATTTGTTTAGCGGTCTAAACATAATCATAAGGAGCTTTCAACTTAAAAAGCTACTGTGTTAAAGTATCTTCCTCAACACTGTCCTGCACTGAAATTGATGTTGTTTATTCAAAGCGTTTCCCAACGTTAAAATTTGGATTGTTTGAACCCAAAATTGAGTGAACACTTCACTTCGTAGAACTCTGTCCAACTGCTATGGCGACGATTCTCTTTCTAGATGCTTGGATATCATGGCTCCTCTCAAAGAAGTGAGTTCATTGGTATAAAGAGTGATCTTATCCGAGACGGCCCGAGGTGCTCAGTTGAACGCATGTCGTTTGTGCGGAGCTGGTTTTTCTGGCTGTTTTGCAAAAGTCTGCGCAGGTGGAATGCGGTCCGAAGGCCAAAATGCCCGAACGCTACCTCCATGGAGAAGTCTAGTTTTGTTTGTAACAGCGTACGGTCTGGACGGGTTTTATTTATTTTTTTAGGATAAAATAGGATTTGGGGTTTACATTTTCATGGAGGATGAGATTAGGAGGTGAAACTGCTTGCTGATTTGCAACTGGTCTTAACAAAATGCTATTTTCACACACGGTTAAAAAATATTATCTCATCATTCACTGTGTAGATTGTAGGTAACTTTGAAAAGAGAAAGATGTAATTACAAAATATGGTAACTGTAAAAACGATATTTAGAGATTTTTTTTTGTTTTCTACTGCAAACATCTCGTTTTTTAGAAAGACAGTCAGAGATTTTTGTAAACTTCAAAGCACCGCTTTTTAAATCACTTATGTGTTCATTTATTTTGAAACACAGTTTAAAATGCAGTTTACACTTCACCTTCTTCAAGCTACGTTAGCTATTAATATTTTTTTCAACCCACTTTTCTGTCACTGAGCACAGTACAGCGATTTAACAAAATGATGCTACAAAACAAAGAAAAATACAACTTGTAAACTTACAAACAACCACAGGAAACAAAACAAAATTGTTTTTATGGTGTTTACACAAAAATTCAGTTCAAAGTAATGTTTACAGAATGTTACTGTATTTGCAAAGACGACCAGATTTCGGCCACTCCGAGGCTCTAATTGCCCACCCGCTCATCAGACACGTCAAACTGTCATCATGTGACCAGAGAAGAGGAAGAGGAGGAAGGAGAAGGAAAAGAACCCAGTCAAGCCCCTTACAAATGAGCCGAGCTCCACTGATTCTGAGATGCTCCAGCTTCCTCTCCGTCTCCTTGGTGATTGGCCGAGGTGGGAGAGAGGGAAGTGTATCGATCCACCCGCTCGCATCTCCCGGGAGATGAGGATCGAGTGGCGTCCGGAAAGAGGAACTGACGTGAGCAGGAGTGGCAGCGGCAGGTGAAGAGGTGGGGGAAAGTTTTATGGCTGCACACGGGTATGCGTGTGTGAGAGCAAAGACAGCCATCGATTTGCGTCCACTCGAGAGCGCAGCCCTACTATACTACAAAATAAAAACAGTCATGGAGCATGACCTGTATATTCCAAATGAGGGGGAACGCTGGAACATTGTCATTGAAAAGCCTTTTATGTGACGTTCAGTAGCACAAACGTCTTGTCTGTGACGGAACACAATAATAGCTCGCGTTACTTCCACATTCAAGACAAAATGGTGATTTTATACTTTTTCTGCTATTTTCTACAGTGGCGCAGAAGCATGAACAGAATATAAAAGTTACGACGTGAATGCAAAAGCCACAACATTAAGGCAAAAGCCACAATAGAAATGGAAATGGCAAAATAAAAGCCACAACACATAAGCAAAAGCTACTACAAAAATGCAAAAGTCACAGCATGAATGCAAAAGCCATAACAAAAACTCAAAAGCCACAACAAAAATGCAAAAGCCACAACACTTTTGCATTTTTTGTTGTAGCTTTTGCATTTACAAAATGGAAACTTCATGTTTATTTTATGTTCATTACTGAGGTTATGGTTTGGTTTAGGGTTCTGGAAACCATGCGCTGGTTTATATTCATCATATCTATGGAACATCCCTGAAAGCATAGTGAAGTGTAGGTGTGTGTGTGTGTGTAGGTTTTTAGGTATATGTGAGGTATTGATTTGATAAACCTGATATTTGCTTGATTTTTGGTGTTTTGTGAGGTCCTGAGTGTATATGAGAACCGACCTTCATGAAGAAAAATAGTTTTATAGAAACATTGCTGGTTTTATGTAAAGAAACTAAACAAGCAACATTTTGGCTTTTGACTTTATGGTTATGATTATCTGTCACTGTAATATTATTTGCATCTAGTCTTCATGGAAGTCAGTAGAATGACTTCACAATGATAGCAGTTTTGTGTGTGTGTGTGTGTGCGTGTTCTTGTTTCCCAGTGCAGGCTGTGTTCGGCTGCCGAGCTCAGTGAACTCACTCACCCCTGCCTCGGCTCCTCCCACTGCCCACTTCCCGGTAACGTCATAGGCTCAAGCCGTCCTGGCATCCTCTGACTCCGCCTCCACACGCCAGCTCTTTAAGGCCACTCTGGTGAGCGTCACTAATTCGTGTATCGTTCATTTGTGTATTCATGTTGAAAATTCCAGCCAAAAACCAAAACCCAAAAGATATTCGTTCACAAAATCTGTATAAAAAACAAAAACCAAGTTGTCTTCCAGTTCTCCATTTTGCCCTCAAATAAAAAAAAATTGATAAATGGAAAATGCCTCTGAACCAAGAGGTCGTGGATTTGACTCCTACCTCCACCAGTACCATGATCAAGACCCTTAACCCCAAGATGCTCTCAAGGAGACTGTCCCTTAAATTAGGGAACTGGAAGACACTCTGGTTAAGTCACTCAGGAAAGTTTGTAATGTAACGTTTAGGGAGTTGGCCCCATGATGAGAAACTCACCGGTTCAAGTCCCAACCCAGTAAAGGTACTTGTGAGCATGGTACCGTCCCCAAGAACTGCTCCACGGGTGCTACCAAAAAGCTGCCTGCTGCTCCTCCGTGAATGGGTCAAAAAGCAGAGTTTACATTTGCTTGTGGTGCACTGTGTTCTGTGCTGTGTTCACAATGACAAGTAGTCAAGGAACAGGAGTGTTTTCATATTTTACCCAATTATAGCACAAAATGGGAAACTGGAAAATGGTTGATATTATGTAGAGCCGCCAACTAATTAAAACAATTAATGTAATTAATTATATATTTAGACATAATTAATTATGATTAATTTGCTAGAATCGCCAGGACTACTAGCCAACGAATGCGATGGAGGCTGGATTTGAACCGTGAACAGCAGCTGGCTGAGGTGTTGGTAGACTTCTCCTTTAATGGTTCTGTTCCTTAAAATCAGAACTATAGTTATGCTTTAGAAGGTAGTCAGTGTTGGCACTGGTGAAATTTTAGGGAATTTTACAAATGAAGATGTGTGATTAAAATGAGCTGATTTATTTATAGTGTTAATATTTTATAACACTATAAATGTTGGTGGTGTAACGGTTGTTAGCTGCCCACTGCTCCTTCACGGATGGCTCAAATGCAGAGGTCACTTTTCATTGTGGTGCAATGTGTGCTGTGCTGTGTTCACGATGACAAATAATCACTCCCTTTCACGTTCACTAAACGTCCAAGTTTGTGTTGTAATTTTGGCAGGCAGCAGGTGTGTGATTGATTGAGTATTCAGGGTTCAAATTTGATAGACCTTTACTTTAATGTTAGATCAATCAGTGCACATTATAGCCGTGCTTTATAAAGTTGCTTATTTGGGGAATTATGGGAGTGAGACAGTGTAAAGCTGCGATTAAAATGAGCTCATTTGTTTATAGAGGTTTAAAGGTTTTTACTTAAAACTCGTCCAGTTAGCATTGTAGTATTGGCTCTCCTGCTCTGGGCAGTTTTATTACTTACTAATATTTAATATCTAATCCTAAAAATTAACTGATAATAAATATATATAGATCACCCTGCAATATGCTTTTAATACAGGTCAGCTGTGGATAGTTTATGATCAATGCTAACAAACCATTTCTCCACAGTGGAGTTGGTGGACCAGTGTGTTGTAACACTTAAGACCTGAACCAGCAGAACTTGTATTAAAGACACTTCATTGCTCACCCGAAAAACCAGTACTGGTGACAAATATGTGTGAATTTCCCCAGTACGCTGTTGCGCAACACGGCTGCTCTTTGCTGTTTCACAATCCACTAAAGCTGCGTTTACTCAGCCAGGCCTGTACATGAAATTTATCAAGAAATCAGATCTTTTGTTTGAGCTCTTTACACGATATGAAGTCAATGGACCTCATTCACCAAAATTTCCTTTCGATTTTTCTTAAATTTGAAATTAGTTCGTAAGAAAGTGAATAGGATAATGTTACAGCTATAGAAATGAAGAAAATCCATTAAGCAAATTAGCAATTTACACAAAAGTGCTCTTCAGTGCTTCAGTGTAAAAGTTGCAGAAAATAAACACTCAAGACACGCTGGGCCTCGTTCAGTTTGTTCTTAAAACCCACTTTTGCAGTTTTCATGAAGATTGTGCTAATGTTTTAGCATTAGCACTTGAGATTTGTTCTTAGATAAGAACAGAGTCCACGCCTGCAGAAGAATTTCTACTTAAGAATGGTTGTTGAACGAGGCCCAATGTGTCTTGAGTGTTCTTTCTACAATGTTTTTGCATGTAACACTGTTAAACCTTTACTAATTTTCTGTGCAATTACAGTAACACTTTGCTGGAAAAATGCTCTCAATTATTTAATGTTTATCCACAATCAGATGTTGTATTCTACTGCTCAGATGACATTAAACTAAACTGTGCTGAAAACTTTATAACACTGTAAGGCTTGCTTATGGATTAAGCCTGGTCTTGGACTAAGTTGTAGTACCAATAGAGATTTACCATTCAAACTCAAAGTTAGGCTAGGACTAGGCTTCATAGGGACAAGAGAGCTATTTGAGACTCACTCCAGTATGACCCCTTCAACATGTACTGTAGCTTTCAAATATTGCAGCGTTGATAAAAGTAAAAAAATGTAAAAGCAAAAACAGATGCTTGTAAGACAAAGCCAATGTTACAGACTAAATGTGAAAGGAAGTTTACTTTTTGCAAATATATGGATATAATGCTAAATATTATTTTCAAGCAGCACTATAATCCTCTTTTCCTGTTAAACCATGTGTTTAGGGAGTTAGCATCAAGTGCTAGCATGAACCCATGCTAATTTCAGCTTAGCACTTGATGTTAATATAGCATTTCCTGCTAAAAGTTAGTGCAACAATGTTACGTCAGTTTGCGATGTTATTCCAGGCTGTCTTTTAACCGGAACAATCTTCAAAGTTGGAATTTTGAATTAGGAAGGCTGCAACAGCGTCCTGCAGGCTACAGATGGTGAACATACCGTAAATTTATTTATTAGCATACAATGTTCAGTATATTTTATGTAATCATGTAGAAAATCAAAAGGTAGTGTATCTCAAGGGTTGGAATATTGATATATATATATATATATATATATATATATATATATATATATATATATATATATATATACACTTACTTTCTACTTTTGCTCAGTAATTTTATATATTTAAGTTTTAGCGTCTAATTTTTTACTTGGCTAAACTTTCCCAGGCTTTATTTTTTGGGCCTCTTCTCGGAGAAGATCGTGAGTGGCAAAAACCTAAAAAATTCAAAAATTGGTGGAGTAATGCTGGGAAATGTAGGGAGTGAGAGCAGAAAAGCAAAACGGAAAAAGTTTCCCAACTCCTCTGTAGCTGCTCGCATTAGTCAGAGAACACAAGCAAAGGGGCCGAGAGCGAGCGCGAGGGAGGAGTGGTGTGTGTAGAGGCGAAAGGTATTTCGCAGCAGCCCTGCTTTTTGTCTGCTTTCTAATAGATGCTGCTTAGCCAGTTCTTGCTCCTTTCTGAGCTGAATTTTGCTGGTCGTTGGACGTGCAGCAGGACGAGCTTTTCATCAGTTAAACTCGTTGATTGCTGATCCAGAAAATCCTGCATTATTTTTTACAAATAAATTCATCACTAACATTACGCCTTAAATACATCATGTAAGTCACACCTTGACCAGAATTAAGGTTCTAAATATTAGATTATGTTACACTGCGTGCATTATTTACTCTAAATATAGTAAAAATAGAGTGATAAATGAAGGTCTGTTCTAGATGTGCGTTACTCACCTGCTGCTATGTGTTCTTAACCAACATTAATTACTCTGAACTTTACTATTTAATACTTCAGGAACAGTATTTAACAATTAAAATCAAATGTCACGGAAGAAAAGCCACATCTAAAGTAATACAATATGATTAGAAAATATGCTACACTATATCACTTCATACATCATATCGTGATCGTGATAGTGTAGTATGTAGCATAATAACAGAATACTAGCATAATTCTAAATAATAGTATACTTTTCTACATGCATTAATATAATGCTATATAGTATAGTGTAATAATATAGAACATTTTTCTGTTTAATATAAACTATAATAATGTACTATATTATTATAACTCACCATCAACTATAGTGTAATAATATAGGATTAAAAATATACGTTATTATTGTACTATATATTATACTGTAATGTACTATATATTTTAATAATATAGTATGCTTAAAAACTACAAAGAATAATATTATAATTTTTTCTTTATACTTCATATATTAGACTATATTATTATTATTATTATACTATATACTGCATAGAATAATCATAATTTAAAATATACTGTATTATTATACAGATAATTATACTATAATGTTTTATATAGTGTAGTATATTATGGTGTAATATATTTATTAAAGTATATTTTTATTATTATACTATAAATAATATGACAGGAAAATATATGTTATTATACTATATAATACATAGAAGAAATATACAATATTAGCATGGAATAGAATTAAACAGTATACTATAATAATATAATTAATTTTTTCTATTTATGGTATAAAGAAAATATATTCATATCATTATTATTATTATATTGTGCATTGTCACAGTGGTAAAGTGTAGTGGAGTATAATAATATAGTATTTTTGTCTGTATAGTATTTTATTTTCAGTATACTGTATACAAAAAAATAAATGAAAAACAGGATTATTAGATGGAGAAACTGTGGAGAAGTGGAGGATGGGGGGAGGAAAATAAACGAGTGCAGCAGTGGATCTGTTTCTATGAGATGGATAGTGGAGTGTGTCTGTAGCATTGCCCCTAATGGCCTGGGGAAGAGTAGTGTAGCAGGAGAGAAAAAAATATATCATAGCGAGGACGAGGGAGGGAGAGAGGGGAGAGAGGGAGAGAGAGAGAGAGAGAGAGAGGGGACGGAGGAGGAGAGAGAGAGAGAGAGACAGAGAGAGGGATGGAGGGAGAGAGAAAGGGAGAGAGAGGAGAGACAGAGACAGAGAGAGAGGACGGAGGGAGAGAAAGGGAGAGGAGGGAGAGAGGAGGGAGGAGGGGGGGGGGGGTGGAGGGGGGGGCGGAGGGAGGGAGAATGTTTCTTTAGTCTTTCTCTCCACCTTTTGGTATCAGAGAGAACCAGTATAGAAATGAAGTGAAAGGAATATTGGTCTGTGTGTGTTTAGTATATATTGTATAAAATGAAGATGTTTCTCATTCACACACAAACACACACACAGAGTCTTGTATTACAATCTTCCATAGGCTCCCATAATGACTAAAGTACATAATTTTACACCTACACCTAATCCTAACCCTAACCTTAACCTCAGTAACCAATAGCACATCTTTTACCTCTCTTAGTTTCTCAAATAAAACAAGCACATTTTCTATTAAGTCAATTTTCCTCATGGGGACCTCTCAAATGTCCCCACAAAGCCCCAAAAATACAGATAAAAGTGATTTTAGGGGACAAAAGGTCCCCACAATGCGATAAATACATGAACACACACACACACACATTGAGTACTGGTCAGCACGTAGTCATGTAGTGACAAACTTAATAAAAATGCTTTTACACACTCTCTCTCTCTCCCTCAGTCACACACAAACACACAATACTGGTGTACTGGTTGACATCTACACAATGCTACACAAACACACACACAATGTGTGTTGACAGACATAGTCATGTAGTGACAAACCCAGTAAAACACCCCTCGCCCACACACACACACACTCACACACACACACTTAGTCTGCACAATTTGGTACACCACTATGGAGTGACACTGAGAAGGTTGTGGTGTGAACACTAGAATCAAATAGAATTCTTTTTACACACACACACACACACACAAACACACACACACATTGTGAGCAAGCAGGTGCAAACACTAACATATTTGTAGCGGTTGGACTGGTTCACCCTCCCTGAGAAAACACACCGCTCACTTCCTCATGCACGTCATTCTACAGCTTTACTAGAACTTTCTACACGTTCCAACTCTCTCTTCGTGCTTACAGCTTGCTCCTACACACACCGCACAGCAAATATATAATATAATGATTATGACACCGCAACTGACAACAGTTTTACTCTTTACTAAACCATCATGTGATATAACATGGCTTCATAATTACATCTTCTTACCAAATTGCCAACAAGCCTGAGAGCTGTATTTAAACTTTTTCAGTATTTTGTTTCAGCATTTTTGCTTTTGTTTCTTTTAGGTATCATCAGTATAAAATTTTACTAAAATAATTTAATGAAGTATTAGACTATCATACAATGCTCTTGATTTATTATTCAATAATACCTAGTTAACTCTTGAATCTTGGCAGATTTGATTACAGTTTCTGGATTACCAAAATTCTTTCTTAACTTTTACTTAAACAACGTCTGCCTTCATGAAACAACACGGTGAACTGCCAAAAAGACCAAATTTACTCTCCCTTTTAGTTCCTGTTAGTTCTAAGCGGAGATGCTGAGTTTTTGGGAGCTGATGGATTTGTACATGTATCTCGTAAACTCATGCTGTTATTGAGAGAGTGATTTTATTCTATGTGGGTCATTTTGTCCGTCAACAACTTAAGCTGCATTGTTTGTGTGGGCGAGACAAACAAACAGAGAGAGAGAGAGAGAGAGAGAGCACAGGCCATACCAAGTTAATCTGGCAAATCTTACAGCCATCTGGACCCTAGCCATAGCATAGCACAGTGCTGTTATCGCGTAGAACTAGAACTTACGTGCTAGCACCTTGTTTAAGTTCAAGTACCAAAATGTGAGTACTAGCAGCTTGTCATATTTTAATTCTGATACTTAAGTACTACAATTTGAAGAGTGAGGCGTCACACAAGGCGGGAGATGCGTACATCCGGGCAGCGTCCCAACGCATTGTTCCGCATATGGTGCTATGTTTGCATGTCGCGTGAAGATTCAGATATTTCGACATTTTTGTTGTATTTCTATCGTCATTGTTGGATCAAAAAATCGCAAGCGGAACCATCGTAACTCAAGTGAACCATCTGTGGCCAAGTGCTACCATAACAGCGTTCGCCCTGTGATTGGAAGGTCACTGGTAAAGGTACCACTGAGGTACTTATGAGCAAGGTACCGTCCTTAAGCACTGCTCCCCGGGTGCTGCCCATGTCAACTGCCCACTGCTACTTCACGGATGGGTCAAATACAGAGGTCACATTTGTTTGCCGTGCTGTGCTGTGTTCACAATGACAATGATCACTTACTTTTACTAGCACCTTGTTTTATTTTTAAGTACTGTAGTTTAAGTACTAGTACCTTGTCATATTTATAAATGTAAATGTAAGTCTTAACACCTTGTTCTTTTGAAATACTGAAATTTAAGTACTAGTATCTTGTCATATTTAAGAACTAAAATTTAAATACTACAGTAATACCTTGTTACATTTCATGTTTACATGGCAAAAACGTGTATCCAATTTTTGCCATGGCTCAAAATGAATCCGATTGAGACGTTTCAAAAGTTGAAAAGGACTGCATTCAAAAAAGTGGGTTTAGAACAGGATTCAAAAGTGATTAGATTACATTTGCAGTTTAAAACCTACTCTCTCCTTCTCTCCCTCTCTCTCTCTCTCTCTCTCTCTCTGATGATGTAATGCTCCAGGATTAGCACAACTGACATCAGAACCGTGGCTGAAAATTGCATTGATCCGTTTTCGTTTTTGGCTCCCCGATGTGGTCGTTCCGGTGAGCAGGACTGGATTTAATAGGTTAAAAACGCTGAAAACACAACTTGCACTCCTGCAGCCTTTCCCAAACTGGATCCTGATTACCCATCACCTGCGTTTTTAATATTCTGCACGCTCTGCCCGCGTTGACCTCATAGCCGGCCTGTTAATGGACAGTTTTCCAGCTGTAATTACATGTGACTCAACTAATCAGCTAATATAGAGCCTGAGTTGTATCATCATTTTTGTGTGCAGTTCGTTAGCATTTCTCAGCCATGGTTCAAATTGTTTGGGGTACTGGGGTGGGATTTAACCTCTAGACCTCCAGAGGTTTAGACATGACATGGTGTACAGATGTGAGCTAACGTCTAGAAGTTGAATTATTCACCATCGTCTTTCAGAGGCTGCTTTAGTCGACATTAGTTAGTCAGCTAAGCTAGATAGATAGTTTACTTAAATCAGATGATAATTTTGCGGTGAACGTGAGTGATCATTTGTCATTGTGAACACACCACACCACAGCACACAGTGCACCACAACCAAATGTGAGCCATAACCAAGTTTGACCCATCCTTGAAGAAGCAGTGGGCAGCTAATGAGGGCAGCGTCCGGGGAGCAGTGCTTGAGGACAGATCCTTGCTCACGAGTACCTCAGCGGTACCTTTACGGGCCCCGTCTATGGGTCTACGTCTCCAAAAATGCATAAAAGCACATGTGGACCTTTAGAATCAGAGGCGTAAATTGTATTGTGTCTGTTCTGCTTATGGCTTTGATTCTTAGCTTTTTCACTTTTATTTATTTTGCTGCTGTGAACAGTCTCATGGCCAGTGGTAGATACATGGTCACTACATGTTGTACTTGTGTAACTGTGTGACAAAGAATTTTGGATTTTTTATCTTGAATTTCTCGACTTTGTAAAGGCACATTGACACTCGGCCCGTTAGCATAACAAGCTGCTCTACAACAAACACAGTTTCTCTGTTGTTCATTGGCCTACTTTCAGATAAAAGCTCATCAGAAAATTAAAAATGTGATGGCTGTCAAGCCCGTGGTGAGGAGGGAAGGCGGCTTAATAATTCATGATTTGGGACGCGCCTTTTTTCCTCTGCAGTTTTGAGGGGGAAAAAAACAGCGAGTAAATATCGGAGACATTAATGTTTCATGAGCGCTGTATTGCTCAACTACGCTCTCGACTCAAGCAGCTGGAAAACAACTTAGTTCCACTCCCATTCTCCCTCTCTCTTTCTCTCTCTCTCTCTCTCTCTCTCTCTCTCACTCTCTCTCTCTCACTCCTCCTGTCTTCCTCTCATTCTCCCTCTCACTCACTCTCTCTCTCTCTCGCTCCCTCTTTCTTTCTCTCATTTGTCCCTTTTTGTCTCCCATTCTCTCTCTCATTCCTCCTGTCGTTCTTCATTCTTCCTTTCTTTCTCCCTCTCCCTCTCTCTCACACCTCCTCTCTTCCTCTTTTCCTCTCTTCCTCTCTTTCTTTCTTTCTTTCTTTCTTTACTTCTTTCTTTCAAACTCTCATTCTGCTGTTCTCTTTAGCTGTCCTTTCTTCCTCTCTTCTATCAACTCTGTCTTTCCATCCATCTCTTCCTCTTGCTCTCTGACAGTGCTGGTAAGAAGCTGACCAGGCCCAGTTGGTTTTTATCATGTCCGATGTGACTTGTGGAAGGAGAAGTGTGATCCCTCGCTCCCTCCTTCCCCCTCACACTCTGCTCCTCAAGTGATGACACATGATGATGAGAGCGAGGCCATGAAGTCACTCTCACATGCTCGTTTGCTGATCAACACACATGTAACCAGCAGCAGTTACGCGGGGTTTCGTAGTCTTCCGAGAAAAGAGTGGGACCTGGTTCTGAGCTGAAAATATTGTCTTAAAAATTTCTAATTCAAACTTTGAGTTAATTTTGGTGTTTGGATTAACATTCAGATTAAAACCACAGTACACAAGGGGCAGTTGGTGGCGTAACGGTAGGGTGTTCGTACCAAGACCAGATGGTCGCAGGTTCGAATCCAGCACCGGTAAAGTTGCCACTGTGGTACTTGTGAGCAAGGTACGGACGGTCCCCAAGCACTGCTCCCCAGGGTGTTGCCGAAAAAAGCTGCCCACTGCTCCTTCATGCTTGGGTCAAATGAAGAGGTCACATTCGGTTGGTGTGTGCTGTGCTGTGTTCACAATGACAAATAATTACTCACTTTCACTTAAATTCCGTATTGTGTTTTTCATTTCATTTTTGGCTCAAAGGTACGCTAAAGCTTTTATCGCTGCCCAGCTGACAGGTAATGTCCGTGTGAAATTAGAGGATGATAAGCCAAAAAATTCTGGAGGCTTTACAATCTCTGTATCATTTGGTTTTCATATTTAAATAAACCCAAAAATATCTGTAAAAAATATTTCTCTCAAAATACAAACCTGCAACCATATAAACAAGCTTAACTTAATAAAGTAAAAGTGTGTAATTGTGTGTGGTTACGAACACAACAAATTGTCACTCATTTAAATAATAAGAAATTAATTATTTAAAATCATATTCATCTACAGTACTGTGCAAAAGTCTTGAGCCACTCTCAGTTCATCATTCCAAAGAGACATCGAGGGCTGGTTTCTTGCTCATCGATTAAGCCTAATCTTGGACTAAGCTGTAGCATCAATGAATGTTTACCATTCAAACTCAAAACTAGGGGGCGGCACGGTGCGACACTCACAGCGAGAAGGTCCTGGGTTCGATCCCCTGGTCGGCTGTGGGGCCTTTCTGTGTGCAGTTCACGTGGATTTCCTCCTGGTTTCCCCCGGTTTCCTCCCACAGTCCAAAAGCATGCTATACAGGTTAGTTGGCAACTCTAAATTTGCCCCGTAAAGTGTGAGTGGGAGTGGGACTGTGTGAGTGTGTGTGTCCTGCAGTGCGTTGGCGCTTGCCCAGAGTTGTTCCCTACCTTGGGCCCGTAGTTCCCCAGAAAAGGCTCCGTTCCCCGCGACTCTGATGGGGATGAAGTGGTTCAGGTAATGAATGAAGGAATGAACTTAAAACTAGTCTAGTATTAGGACTTAATCTTCAACCGGGAAATTGTCCCCCTGTGTTTTAGTGGCATTTACACATATTGCAACAAGATCAGTCTTATTTTCTTGGCAAAATATAAAGAAATTAGGGTTAACTCAAGACTTGTGAATAGTACTAGTACTGCAGGTTAACGTTTCATGTATCTTTACGTTGTCTGTCTATAAAGTAAAGCAAAACCCCTCCAAAATATGTCACCCTCCACGGCAAAACCAGTCGCTTGTCGCAGCGGAGGTTTCCGAGAAAAACGAGTGTTTATGTTGCGTGGGGTAAAATTTTGGATTTTTTGTTTTCAGTGTTTTGAAACAGTGGAAGGTCTATACTGTACTGTTGTGAATAAATTTAACTGAAAAACTTACCCTTTCCATCCTAAAAACGTGACTTTCTTGAGGTGAGGAATTCAATTCCAGCAGAATGTTAAAAGTTTGTGTTTTACTTTTCTATTCTATTTTCTACTTTTCTACTTCAATATTTACGGTAAATCCACTGGTTGACTAGCGTGAAGATATTTCTCCGGAATCCATCTCCGTCTCCCGAGTTCAGTTAACCTAACGCAGGTAGGCTATTCGTGTGGCTGTGAATGCAGCGTAGGCTACCGTAAATGCAAACGTAGCCGCGACCGCACCAAGCGTCTGTGAGTGCTACGGCGATAGTCAACTTCAAAGGCAGATTTCTCCGTTTCTCACTTGGCGTGAAACCCGATTCCTTTGAATGTTGATATCTCAGTCATATGTCGTCCGATTTATTCCATATAGGTATCGTTTTGAAGCTTGATTTATGCCCCAAACATAATAACTCAATTTTGAAAATTTGCGACAAGCGACTGGTTTTGTCATGGAGGGTCACATATAATGCTACTCACCCCATTGGCTTTCATTTATTGTTTACCACTTAAGCAACTTTTTGAGTGTGTTTTCTTTAAAGGTTTCAAATCACAATTTAACACCTCGTTCATCGTAGCAATTTCTCAAAACTTCGTTTGGCATGCGCCGGACGTACATCACCTGCAGCACACGCAGATTTTCCTCTTACTCATACACAACGAGACAGAGCCGAATATGAGGGAGACGTGTAGATTTCGTGATATTGCTGTCGTTGGAAAACCCCACAATCTGCATATGAGCGTTATAATAATAATAATAATAATAATAATAATAAAGAATGCTATGGGATACAGAGGAGCAGGAAGGCAGAGAAAAGAAGAGAGAGAGAGGGAGAGAGAGAGTAATGAGAGGATCTCAGAATTGTGCACTAATAAAATTCGAGGTCATTTACATCTGAGATGGGATTGAGTGGCAGGCGTTGCCATGGCAACATTCCCACGGGTCTCCAAGCGCTCTGCGCTCCCTGACAGGAAAAAACGTGAGCGAGAGAGAATAAGAGAGAGAGAGGAAAGGAGGTGGAAGTTATACGGGCAGACAGCAGAGAGAGAGAGAGAGAGAGAGAGAGATCAGGCTTGCGGCTGAGCAGGGGAGGTGGAGAGAAGAAGAAGAGGAACGAGAGCGCGAGCGAGAGCGAGGGGGAGAAAGAGAAGGAGAGACTAAAACGGAGCCCGGCTGAATTGCAAAGCCTTCAATTTTTAATCAGCATGCGCAGGAGGCAGGCGCTGTAGGAGTGACTTAATAATGCACAATTAAACTGATGCTGAGGCCCAGAATACACTCAGAACGCTTTGAACACCTCCACTCACTCACTCACTCTCTCACTCACTCTCTCACTCACTCCTTCACTCACTCACTCACTCACACTCAGACACTCACATGCACTCACTACCTCACTCACTCACTCTCTAACTCACTCACTCACTCACACACTCACACTCATTCACTCACATGCACTCACTCCTTCACTCACTCACTCCTTCACTCACACATTCACTCTTTCACTCACTCACTCACACACTCACACTCAGACACTCACATGCATGCACTCCTTTACTCACTCACTCACTCACTCACTCACATGCACTCACTCCTTCACTCACTCACTCACTCACTCACTCACTCACTACCTTACTCACACATTCACTCTTTCACTCACTCACTCACACACTCACACTCAGACACTCACATGCACTCACTCCTTCACTCACTCGCTCTCTCACTCACGCATTCACTCTTTCACTCACTCACTCACTCACTCACTCACACTCAGACACTCACATGCATGCACTCCTTTACTCACTCACTCACTCCTTCACTCACTCACTCTCTCACTCACACTCAGACACTCACATGCACTCACTACCTCACTCACGCATTCACTACCTCGCTCACATGCACTCACTCCTTCACTCACTCACTCTCTCACTCACACTCAGACACTCACATGCACTCACTACCTCACTCACGCATTCACTACCTCACTCACATGCACTCACTCCTTCACTCACTCACTCTCTCACTTACTCACTACCTCACTCACACATTCACTCTTTCACTCACTCACTCACTCACTCACTCACTCACACACTCACACTCAGACACTCACATGCATGCACTCCTTTACTCACTCACTCACTCACTCACTCACTCACTCACTCACATGCACTCACTCACTCACTCACTACCTCACTCACACATTCACTCTTTCACTCTTTCACTCACTCACTCACTCACTCACTCACTCACTCACACACTCACACTCACTCACACACTCACACTCAGACACTCACATGCACTCACTCCTTCACTCACTCTCTCACTCTCTCACTCACTCACTCACTCACTCACGCATTCACTCTTTCACTCACTCACTCACTCACTCACTCACTCACTACCTCACTCACATGCACTCACTCCTTCACTCACTCACTCACTCACTACCTCACACACATTCACTCAGTCCTTTACTCACTCACTCCTTCACTCACTACCTCACTCACACATTCACTCTCTCACTCACTCACTCACTCACTCACTCACTCACTCACTCACTCACTCACTCACTCACGCATTCACTCTTTCACTCACTCACTCACTCACTCACTCACTCACATGCACTCACTCCTTCACTCACTCACTCACTACCTCACTCACATGCACTCACTCCTCCACTCACTACCTCACAAACACATTCACTCTTTCACTCACACACACTCTGACACATACACACACACATTCACTCAGTCCTTTACTCACTCACTCCTTCACTCACTACCTCACTCACACATTCATCCTCTCACTCACTACCTCACGTACGCATTCACTCCTTCACTCACTCACTCTCACACTCACTACCCCACTAACACATTCACTCCTTCACTCACTCACTCACTCACGACCTCACTCACACATTCACTCCTTCACTCTTTCCCTCACGCACTCACTCACTACTTTATTCACCCATTCACTCATTCTCTCACACACGCACTCGCTCACACACACACACACACACACACTCACTACCTCATTCATACATTCAGTCCTTCTGTCACTCACTCTTTACCGTTAGCCACATTAGCAGTTAGCGTGTGCTCCTTTAATGCTACAGAAGCTAAACGAGTCTGCTCAGGTCCCAGATCAGATCTCTCCTGAGAGTTACACACACGGCTTACACTGATGCTGGGTCAGTCTAGGCCATGGCACACACACACACACACACACACACACACACACATACACACACACACACACAAAGCAGACAACAATAGGAGCTATGACTGTTTGACACCATCTGTTACCAGAGGATGAACACACACACACACACAGGCCACAAAGAGCAGACACGCGTTCATTAAAGTATTTGTTGTGTTGTTGTGTAGTTGTGTGTTGCGGTTTTCATATTGCATTTAAAATTTTGCATTTGCTTTACAAACTGTATTTCTCTTTGTCACATGTGTAACAGAAAAATGGACACAACAGAAATGTGACACTACACAACAGATGATGAAAAACACAACGGAAGTGTGACACAACACAAGAGAGACACGACTGAGCGTGTGTGCGTATGTGTGTGTGCGTATGTGTGTGTGCGTATGTGTGTGTGTGCGTATGTGTGTGTGTGTGTGTCCATCCTTCATTGTTTTGGGGCAATGCCTTGCACTTGGTGGAGATATTAATGGATGTCTGAATGTGTTAATTAGGGAGGACAGTTGTTAACGAGGAGGGGTGTGTGTGAGGGTGTGTGAGAGAGAGAGTGTGTGTGTGGACGTGTGTGGGTGTGTGTGTTATTACAGCTGAAGGAAGGAGATGTAGTTGAGCGCAGCGCCTCCTACAGGCCTGGAGCTCTCCACGTTAGTCATAAGCATCTAACATCTACACAACTCTCTCTCTCTCTCTTTCTCCTTCTCAACTTCTACCTTCTATTTCTCTCTCCCTCCTTCTCTCAACCTCTACATCTCTCTCTTTCTTTCAGTCTCTGACCTTTTTCCTTCTCTCTGTCTCGCTTCTTTTAACTCGGTTTTCATCCTTCGTCTCTCTCCCTCTTTTTGTCCTTCTCCTTCTATCTCGCTCTCTCCTCCCCCCATCCTCTCTTTTCCCTCTTCTTTCTCCATCTCTCTCCTTCCCTCTCTCTTTAGGACTGTCTCGCATCGCACCCAGAGAGAGGGAGAAGGAGCTGCCGCGTTTCTCTGTGTCTTAAAGTGTCTGTAAATGAATGAATATCTCTTGTGCGCAAAAGAGAAAGCCTATAAGTGTGTGTGTGTGTGTGTGTGTGCAGAGAGAAAGAGAGTGAGTATGTGAGTGTACAGGGAGAGAGGGAGAGCTGAAGAAACAAAGAGAGAGTGTGTGTGTGTGTTGGTGTGTATGCAAATGTGTGTGTGTGTGTGTGCGTGTGCAGAGAGAGAGAGTGTGTGGAAGAGAAAAAGCCTGTGCGCATGTGTGTGTGTGTGTGAGGCTTTATTGGGAGTGGAATAGCTAACGAGGGCCCCGCGGAGGCTAGCATTGGTGCGCGCGGTGGTAATGAACAGTAGCAGCTGAACACAGCGCACACTAGCTTCATTATTCACACACACACACGCACACACACACTCCAGAATACAGAATACAGAACACACATCACGCAAATACTGCAGAAGAAACACAGGGAAAAACAGAGAGAGAGAGTAAAGGAGAGAGTAGGAAAAGAGGAGGAGAGAGAGAAAAAGCAATGTAGAGAGAGGGGGGAGGGAGAGAGCAATAAAAAAGGAGAGGGAAATAGAGAGAGTAGGGAAGAAAGAGAAGAGAAAGAGAGATGGATAGAGAGAGAGAAAATGGATAGAGAGAGAGAAGGGGAAAAGAGAGCGATAGAGAGAGAGAGTAAGGAAAAAAGGAGGAGAGAGTGGGGAGTAAGGGAGGAAGAGTACAGAGAGGGGAAGCGTAGTGACGAGAAAGAAGAGAGAAAGAAAGAGAGCAAAAAGAAAAGAGAAACAGGGAGAAAGTATAGACCGGAAGAAAGGGATAAAGTAGAGATAAAGGCAGAGGGAGAGCAGAAGGCAAGAGAGAGAGAGAGAGAGAGAGAGAGAGAGAGAGAGAGAGAGAGAGGGAGGACAGAGAATAGAAAGGAAAAGAGAGAGAGAGTAAAGGACAGATCAGTAAGAAAAAGAAGAGAGAGAGAAGGAGGAAAGGAGGTGGAGTGAGAGAGGGAGAGAGAGAGAGAAGAGAGGGAGGACAGAAAGAGAAAGGGAAGGAGGTGAAGTGAGAGAGAGAGAGAGAGAGAGAGAGAGAGAGGAAGAACAGAAAGCAAAAGAGAAAGATGGGGAGAGAGATGTGTGTGTGTGCACCTGCATCTCCTCCGCAGCAAGGTGTGCAGCAGCAGTGTGTCTGTACAAAAATCCATCAAATTAAAGAATGCTTCAGATACACCGTGTGAGTGTTGTTAGTGTGTGTGTGTGTTGTTAGTGTGTGTGTGTGTGTTGTTAGTGTGTGTGTGTGTGTGTGTTGTTAGTGTGTGTGTGTGTGTGTGTGGTAAGCGAGAATTTGCATAGTGTTTGTGCACAGGGAACAGAGCTGAAGGCAAGCAAGTCTCGTTTGTGAGGAAGACTGGCAGCTCTTTCATCTCGTTCTCCCACCCAGGGCTCACATCCCTTCATCGCCCGTACGTGTGTGTGTGTGTGTGTGTGTAATAAGTGAGTTCTGCGTAAAGAGCAACTGGACGCTTCTTTGACTACACAACGTATACACTGATTGTGGCCCACATGTAGTTCACAACACTTTCTTCTGCACTGTATTCACAAGTGGCACTAGTCACATTCTCAAATCTCAAATCACCAGTTAAAGTACTGTACGTATTTAAAGGGTGTTGGTGGCCAGTGGTAGAACACTCGCCTTTGGACCAAGAGGTTGTGGGTTCAAATCCGACCTCTTGGGTTACCAACATTGGGTCCCTGAGCAAGACCTTTAACCAGGAGACAGGAGAAACCCGACTCCTTTGAATGTTGATATCTCAGTCATATGTCATCCGATTCATTCCGTATAGGTATCGTTTTGAAGCTTGATTTATGCCCTTTCATAAAAACAATTTTGAAAATTTGCGAGAAGCGACTGGTTTTGCCGTGGAGGGTCACATATGTATATTATGGATTGTGTTGACAAGAATGAGAAGAGATTTGAGCACTATTTTAAACAGAACTTCAGTCCTGAAACATGTGACTGGAATACAGGCTTTTATTTGACTGAAAGACATCAAATATGCTGCTATACGGACATCTCATTCATGTGCACTGGAACTGTCTCCGGAAAGATGTAATTCCTCCTCAAATGACTGTTGCTACAACACTGCTATAATAATTTTTTTGCACAACCATTGAACATTGAATGTACTGTATATATCACTGGTCACCTTCTAACTGACTGTTTCTACACAAATTATTGAAAAATATTGCACAGACCCTGGTTCTCCACTGCTGTTATAATATCTGCACAAACTCAAATGTTAGTCATGCTTTTTAAGAGATACTGTTTTATTAATAGACTGGATATAGAATTTTTCATATTGAAACTGTTCTAGCCTCCTGCACATCCAGTGTAAAAGTCAACTTCCACTTTTGTAGGTAATACTGCATCCAAACTGTCTCTCCTCTACTTCTATCTCTAGTTCTAGTTTAAAGTTATATTTAATATTCCATTCCTAGTTTAAAATGTATATTTTGTATTGTATTTATATATTGTTTATTCTGTGCCTTATTTGTTTGTTGTTCCTTGTTCTTTGTTCTTTATTTCTTCATGTTCATATTTCTTCAGTATGTAGCAGAGATGACAAAAAAGTTTACTTTGACTTTGACTTTGACAAAAGTCAACTTTAAAAAGTGTATCAACTCTCTTGTATGATTCCTCATGCATCTCTTCACACCGTTACTGTGCAACAACTTCAAATGTAAATCAGATTCTACATTATAACATCAACATCTGGATTAAAACACATTAGAGGCGTAATCCCTGCAGCATCAACAGATTTAGGAACATTAACAGATACAACTAGACTAGGATACTGCTGAACACATCACACCCAAAATCTAAACCATCAAACCCACAACTCGTCTTCTTGTTGCTGCTTTTGGTGTCGTCCTGTCGTCGTGTGTGTTGCCACCTGATTGGACACCAAATCAGCTTTCTCCAAGCCTGTGATTGGCTGCTTTTTGGGCACATTTATCACACAGTACCAAGTGGAGCGAGCGTGGAGGTGGATGTTTTTTTGGCTGGTGAAAGTTCCACTTCACACTCAGAATTTTGGCAAAAAAATAAGGCCATACTATTTTGTGAGACAGCTTTTCACGTCAAGAACAACTATTGTAACATCGCAAGGTCTCGTTACATGCATATATACCGTACATGCAAGAGCACTGAGTTGTGGGATGGTATTAACCTAAGACACAAATTCCATCCCTGAGCCTAGAGCTGGGCAATATGACTTCAAATCAATATCACGATTAATTTACGTTTTACTCTGATTACGATTAATAAACAATTAATTTTTATTTTTTATTTTTGTTTGTTCTTTTTGCCTTCATAGTTCAGTGATGAGGGGGTATGGTTATGGTTTGTACTGTTAGGGTTTGTACAAGAGTTTGTACTATAAATATGTCCAAGAGTGCAAACCCAAATGCAAAGCCAAATGTCGATTAATCGCCCAGCCCTACTTCAACCTTCAGCTCCACTTCCTGTAGACTCTCATGTGTTTCAGACTGGCCTTATATGGACCGACTGCTTTCTTCTACAACACTGCCTCTCTCTCTTCTTCTCTCCACATCATTGTCCAAAGCTAAATGGTTCTTCCACAATTTGCTTTCATTAGAATGTTTCTGTACTTTTTCCTCCCAAAATAACACCCCAAAAACTTTTCGTTCTTCAAGTTCTCAGATCTGAAAACGAGCACATATTAAATCACACTTAACGTCACGTTCTGAGCTCATATTTCTGGCTAAACTCAACAGACTCAGCGTTGGATTTGAACGGGGTCTTGTCAAACACTTTGGAAATTCGACTTCGACTTCCACGAACAAAGCCAAACAAAATCAGGAATTAAATTAGTAATTTCTTCAAAGCTAAAAGTGTTAACCTTTTGGTTTTCCTAAAAGATCAGTCATTGTATTACTTGTTACGGTGCAGTGCCGTACTTTTCTTTAAAGGACAGTTCAGAACAGATTTTAAGATTTCTTCTTCGTCTTTCGGCTTCAGGGTTTCAGGATTCTTTAATTGCTACAAACATAATTATACATGATTTGGTCATATGAACACAAAGAAGATTATGCTGATCTTACTGGCATAGTGGAAAAAGCAGCCTGCATGTCTGTCTGTCTATCTATCTATCTATCTATCTATCTATCTATCTATCTATCTATCTATCTATCTAGTTAAATATGAAACCTGATTACTTCCTAAGATTTAAAAGTAAAATAGCAATTAAAGATTAAAAATATATAGAAAATATAGACAGAAAATATAAAGACTGAGCCTGTAAGAGATAGAATATGTACAGTAACATGATCATGCTTTTGTAATATAATTTCAAGCTGAAAGATAATACTGATGGTTAAATAGGCAACGTTACCTCACTTGGCCTACATGTTGTTCCAAGCTGGAAAATTATGATGTCATTGTAGCTCTGACTCATTAAACTTCTTAAAGAATCTCATCTGATGTGGAGTCAATGATTTATTTCTAAAAACATGAACTGTCATTTCCAACTGTGAAGAATCTATGAAGCAAAGTGCTTTTACCCGTCTAATTAACATCTACAGTAATCAAGATAGCAATAAATATGTGCTGAGATGTACAGTAGTTAGGCTTGTTCTTGTGAACTGTTGCTAGTGTGTGTCTTTGTAGCATATATTTTATTTATACGATTATTTATATGATGAAGTCTTACTTAAACTAAAGTGTCTAGTACGAAGTATTGAGAAGTTTTGTAGTGATATTATCATTATTCTCAGTATAACTTGTTTGCCTCTGTTTACATTTGTAAATGATTATGTCAGAAATAAACTTGTGAGCGTGAATATTTTAAAACAAATTAATGATCAGTTTTATCATTTTTATCAACCATCATGTCAGTGCTTCTCATTTAAAGGTCACAAGCCTTAATTTGTATTTACATAGATATTCAGGATTAAAGCTCCAACATTTATTAACATTAAAAGCAAATTAAAGACTTTGACTGACTCATCTAATTGAGATTGTTTTAGTGATTACGTTTCCATAAACCTGCCCACAAGTGAATAAATGTAAAGTGAAAATATCTTTTGTGGTAAAATGAGAGATATCTGTATATGTTGTGAGTCTTGAGATGTAAAGTATGAACATATCAGCTTTTAACCAAAACTGAAACTTATTTAAATGTATTTTTAAGAGTTTGGTAGTGCTTTTTTTGCGTCGGAGTGTCTGCTTTAAAACTGCATTTCAGTGTGGTTTCCTCGTCGGTCTCAAAGGTCACGGTTTGGGGAAAGTCCCGGCGAGAGGGGGAGGAGGAGGAGGAAACTGACTCAGACCATACCGAGAAAGAGATTAATCTTTTACTGACTTAAGACTCAGCCTGGGACTTTTGCAGTAAACTTCAAATACGGCTGGTCTTAAAGCGGTTTGATTATTTGTCAGGTTTGGCTTCATCATTAACGGAACGAGAACGACGGGAGGCACAGAAAAGTGACATTTCCTGCTCACAGCATGAGAAACGAGTACCAAAAATCTAGCATAGGAAAATATTTTTTAAATCCTGCTGTGTACAGCTTGTTTATAAAGACTTAACTAGGCTTAGACGAGAAAGACTTTCATTTAAGTAAGACCAAAAGTGCCTGAACTGCTGAAGAGAGTCATTGAGGTACTTGCTAGTGTGACTCAAGACTTAAACTACAGTTTTTCTAGGTCAGGTCTTGGAAAAAGATCTTGACGAGAAATAACGGACTAAAACGTCAAAAATACAGCTCATAAAATCAAAAAAAAAAAAAATTATGCCCAACATACTATCATAGTGGAAAGTAAAGAGTGAGCATGTCAGTTAGTTAGTTAGTTAGTTAGTTAGTTAGTTTATTTATTTATTTATTTATTTATTTATTTATTTATTTATTTATTTATTTATGCATGCTTCCTAGATTGTTCCAAAGAATTAAAATGAAAATATAAATGACGTTACTTAAATTAAAACAGATTAAGTTAAAGAAAGAATACAAGAAATCAAATCTGAAAAATAGAAATAAAAAAAATATATATAGACTGAGCATGTAATATTTATTAATTTATTTATTTATGACTTATTTTTATAAATTTTTTTATTTTTATTGAGGAGTCCACAGACTGGTCATCATCATCATCGTCGTCGTCGTCATCGTCAATGTCGTCACCAGCACATTCTTGCGCTCTCAGCAGGAGTGACAGGCGACGCCCACATCTGCTCGCTCGCTTTCAAATCTGCATGTAGTGAGAGCTCATGAATAAATAATCCCAACACGCCGCCTCATGCTAATCCATGCAAATCAAGGCTGCGGGCCATACAATTTCGTTCTTGTTTTGTGCACTGGGGTGTGTTCGTGCGTGTGTGTGTGTGTCTGTGTGTACAAATGGAAGGCTTTCAATATGCGCCAAAGGCTGAATAAAGTATTGATACCTAGTGTGAGTTGATGACTTTGCATTTATGAGCGCGGCTATGGTTCTCTGTAATTAAATTTACTCTAGTCATTGTATGGGCAAAAATTCAGACCCTATTTCCTGCAGACTGGAAGCAGACTCGTTCTTTTGGGGACAAAAAATGCTTTGTTGGTTTGGTCTTTTGCATTAAAACAGCAGAAGAAATGTATGTTCGTTACTGAGGTTACTGTTAGGATTCAGATTTAGGCGCAATCATAAGCTTATTTTCATTTGGTGCAATAATCATTATGTTCATGAAATCTTTATTTCAATACTTTGGCAACTGTCGGGCAACTGGCTTAATTTTCAAGATTCATTTGCTGTGAGAATTGTAGGAATTTAAATCAGTAAATTATTATTATATTGGACTCTACACATAACATGCATATCTATAAAACATCATGAAACCCAAATGGTTAAAAATCATCTGTCAGAGATATTATTGACCATTTGCACCTTGAACATTCTTTATGTAACTTGTAATTGCAAAAAGCATATAATTGTTGTTGAGCTTGAGCTTGGTCATACATTGCTATTCGTTCGCTGTTCGAGCTGTCAGGTACCTTTAATATGAGTACATTGTTTGTGATAACAGTCATTTCACAAGCATTCGTAGCTGTGTTTGTTTATATGGTAATGAAATTATCTGGTTGCATTTTTACACGTCACTGTCTTTGTGATGCACATGCTGCTATATGGGCAGTCTCGTTCACTTAATGCCAGATGATCGAAATTGTAATCCTCTTCTCTTGGCTGCTGATACAATATTTGACACAATATTTACACAATTTCTGCACATTGGTCATTGCTGTACATATCACTGATTGTTTTGTGACTGTATCTGCACAAATTATTGTGTAAAGTATTGCACAGACTCTAGTTCTCCACTGCTGTTACATTATCTGCACTTACTAGATCCGACTTGAATATTAGCTCAGACTGTTTTATTTTATAGACTGTATACATTTTTTCATATTATAACTGTTACTGAGCTCTTGCACATTCAGTGTAAAAGACAACTCCAAGACCATAATTGTAGGCTGAATACTGCATCCTAATTGTCTCTCTTTCTACTTCTAGTTTAAAGTGTGTATTTTATATTCTATTTATATATTGCCTGAATGAATTAATGAATGAATATTGCCCATTCTATGTGCAGGGTGGCGCAGTGGTTAGCGCTGCCGCCTCACAGCGAGAAGGTCCTGGGTTTGAACCCGGGGACGGCCGTAGGGTCTTTCTGTGTGGAGTTTGCATGCTCTCCCCGTGTTTGCATGGGCTTCCTCCGGGTGCTATGGTTTCCTCCCGCAGACCAAAGGCATGCGTTGTAGGTTAATTGGCTAAGTAATGACTGACTAACTGACTATTCTATGTGCCTTGTTTGTTCCTTGTTCTTTGCACTGTTAAAACTGGAGCCACGTCGTCTCGTCTCTCTGTGTACGTGTACATTATATAGCAGAGATGACAATAAAGTTTGACTTTATAACTTTATTACTGTTTAATTCTGAATGCAAGAGTAAAAGGAATTCTAAAAAGTTTTGTGTACAGGCACAGAGTTCCCTTTTTTTGGCTTCCAGTATACACAAAAACTACACGAGACATTCATACAAATATAAAAGTCCATCAACATCACATTTCAGGAACTTAGTGCTTCCCTCCTGCACTGGACACAGTGGTTTTGGCCAAAAGAAAAGTTAGTATGTGAAATCACACACTGCTAAACCACTGTAAAGGACACACCTATAAAGCGGAGTAATGCGTGAAAACAAAAGTGAAATGGGGAACATTGTAGACTCAGCAATCCAGAATGTTGACAAATTCTTCAAACTCTTTAAAAAATTCACTGTGCAAAACTCTTTAGTCGCCCCTCATTTCTTTATATTTTGCTAGAAAAACGTGACAAAAGGTAGTAGTGTAGAAATGAGTCACACAATCGATGCATCACGATGCAGACGTGGACGATTCTGCAGTGATGCACTAGCAGACCTTTATATATAATCGATTATATATCATAATGAGGTTGCTTGGTGATTTTCTGGTTGTGGCACATGGACGTTGTTAGGTCTATTTTAGGTGGAGCTTTAGCCCCCCCTAAAATGTTCCTAAGCCTCCCTGTAATCATAGGTGATCTTTTTTAATTTAAGAAATTAGTGCAGGCATGCACGTAACACAACCAGCAAGCATATGAGTGGAAAATAAATAATAACACTGAATAATAAATCTGTTTCCCAGCCCGGATTCTAGGCAGGTGGGCGGGCTTTCGGACCCAGGCAGAAGCTTCATGTCATCGCTAAAATGCTAACGCTCCTGAGCTCGGCAGAGTTGTTAAGAAGAAGAGGAATGAATTGGCGGTGAATGATACATATAGGGAAATTGTAAGTTGATGTCAGTAATTGTTAATTGCTTAACTTGATCTACGTTTACTTAAGGGGAAATAAAGGTGATATTGTAGTTGGGCCAACTCCCTAACCACTGTGCTACCAACTTCCCCACACAGACAAATACTACAAGATATATGTTTGTTTTTTGCCGGTTAGCTCAGTTCTTCATGTGCTCTTTTAAAGATTTTTAAAAGTGTTTCTCTGGAATATTCCATGGAGTACACACACTCGATACGATGTAATATGAGTTTTACCAGCTTTGTGACTCACAACCAATCTTCTCCAGGTTTAAATCCCTCACTGCTCTGCTGGATTCATCACTCTGTTCTTTCCTCCGTGAATGAGCAGGAGGACTAAGCTGTGACTAACACGGTTAGTTAATAGCTATTAAGCGTTTGACATGTTTGAGTTTGGGATATCTTTTGAAGAAGTTTCGGCTGTGCGTGTAGGTGGAAGTGTGTAACCTAAGTGTGTTCTCTAACAGGATTTGTTGAAGTGTGTAACTTAGCTGGCAATAACTTAGTTTTAATGATAGTTGTGGATTTAAGCCTAGCTTTATAAAGCACTGTTGTATGCCACTCTGGGGTGCATTTCCCAAAAGCATAGTTGCTAACTATGTTAGCAACACTATGTTAGTGGCTAATGTTCACTATGTCAGTTAGCAACTATGCTTTGAGGAAACTTCTCTACCTTCCTCTATTCTCAACTCTTCCTCTTCCTCTCTTTCTCTCCCTCTCTTCCTTCCTCTCCCTCTCTTTATCTCTCTCTCTCTCACGCTCTCTTTCCTTCTTTCTCTCCCTTTTCTCCCTCCAATTTCCCTCTCCCTCATTCTCTTTATCTCCCTCTTTCTCTTTCACTCCCGCCCCTTCCCCTCACTCTTTCTTTCTCTTTTTCTCTTTCTCTCCCCTTCTTTATCCCCTTTCCCTTGTCCCATCTGTTGCACTCTCCCTCTCGTTGTCTCTTGCTTTTTCTCCCTCCTTCTCTCCCTCTTTCTCTCTCTATTCCTCTTGCTCCCTGTCTCCCTCCTTCTCCCGTTTTCTTCCCCTCTCTCTCTTTCCCTGTCTCTTCTTCTCTCTGTTTTTCCCCTGCCCCCCCTCTCTCTTGCTCTCTTTCTATCTTTCTCTTTTACCCATTCCCTCACTTCCCCCCTGTTCCCCTTCTCTTTCTTTCTCTTCCTTTTTTCCCCTTTGTGTCTCTCCCCCTCTTTCTCTTTCTCTCTCTTTCCTCTGCTTTCTCTCTTTCTCGCCCCTTTTCTATCACCTGCTCTCTCTCTCTCTCTTTTCCTTTTTCCCTTATTCACCCGCTCTTTCCCTTTCTCTCCGTCGTTCTCTCTCTCTTCCCCTTCTTTCCCCTCTCCCTGGAGCTGCATGTTGAACACTGGCTGAAGCCCGTTTTACATGGTGTCTGCCCCTCACACACATCCCACACCCACACCCACACACACACACACACACACACACACCATATTCCACACGTAAGCTTCTCATGCATGTGTGTGTGGATGTCTGACACCAGCAACCTTATTATCTCCCTTTGCCCTTCATCCTTTCATCTTCTACCTTCTTTTTCCACCTCTCCACTTCTTTTTGATACTGACAGGCCACCTCTCTCTCTCTCTCTCTCTTTCTCTCTTACTCTTTCTCTTTCTTTCTCCCGCTCTTTTTCTCACTCTTTTCCCAAATAACACTGATTGTGTGTGTGTGTGTGTGTGTGTGTGTGTATTGTATAAATAAAAGTTGTTTTTTATCATTAATATTAGGTACAGACAAGAACAGGTCATTTCAGAGGTATGATGCTGTTTTGTGTGTGTGTGTATGTGTGTGTATGTGTGTGTGTGTGTGTGTGTGTGTTTCTTAATGCTGAAGTCTTTGTTTGGGGCTGGAGCAGATTTGATCCTGCTCTTACTGCCCCTCCATCCCTCATACACTCACCCCGGATCAATGATTATACGTCTGAAATATTGATCCAGAAATCCTGGCTTGAGGAACCACTGTCTCTTTTTGCTGCACAACACACACAGAGACACAAAGACACACACTCTCTCCTTTAACAGTAGACACATTAAGTATATGAAGTAAAAAGCATTTGCTTTTAAGCACCTAATGACTACACACACACACACACACACACACACACACAACCATCCCAACTCTTTTACTAGAGTGCAGATACTTGCGAGGCTTGCTGTTTTGCCGGACATTACTTGCTGAGTGTGTGTGTGGGAGCTTGTGTGTATGTGCATGCATATGTGTGTGTGTGTGTGTGAGAGAGCTTGTGTGTACGTGCATGCATATGTGTGTGAGCTTGTGTGTATGTGCATGCATGCATGCATACGTATGTGTGAGCTTGTGTGTGCGTGCATACATGTGTGTGTGAGCTTGTGTGTATGTGCATGCATGCATATGTGTGTGAGCTTGTGTGTACGTGCATGCATATGTGTGTGTGAGCTTGTGTGTATGTGCATGCGTATGTGTGTGTGTGTGTGAGAGAGCTTGTGTGTACGTGCATGCATATGTGTGTGAGCTTGTGTGTATGTGCATGCATGCATGCATACGTATGTGTGAGCTTGTGTGTGCGTGCATACATGTGTGTGTGAGCTTGTGTGTATGTGCATGCATGCATATGTGTGTGAGCTTGTGTGTACGTGCATGCATATGTGTGTGTGAGCTTGTGTGTATGTGCATGCGTATGTGTGTGTGTGTGTGAGAGAGCTTGTGTGTACGTGCATGCATATGTGTGTGAGCTTGTGTGTATGTGCATGCATGCATGCATACGTATGTGTGAGCTTGTGTGTGCGTGCATACATGTGTGTGTGAGCTTGTGTGTATGTGCATGCATGCATATGTGTGTGAGCTTGTGTGTACGTGCATGCATATGTGTGTGTGAGCTTGTGTGTATGTGCATGCGTATGTGTGTGTGTGTGTGAGAGAGCTTGTGTGTACGTGCATGCATATGTGTGTGAGCTTGTGTGTATGTGCATGCATGCATGCATACGTATGTGTGAGCTTGTGTGTGCGTGCATACATGTGTGTGTGAGCTTGTGTGTATGTGCATGCATGCATATGTGTGTGAGCTTGTGTGTATGTGCATGCATATGTGTGTGTGAGCTTGTGTATATATGCATGCATGCATATGTGTGTGCGCTTGTGTGTATGTGCATGCATGCATATGTGTGTGTGAGCTTGTGTGTATGTGCATGCGTATGTGTGTGTGAGCTTGTGTGTACGTGCATGCATATGTGTGTGAGAGCTTGTGTGTATGTGCATGCATGCATATGTGTGGGGGGGGCTTGTGTGTATGTGCATGCATGCATATGTGTGTGTGTGTGAGCTTGTGTGTATGTGCATGCATGCATATGTGTGTGTGCTTGTGTGTATGTGCATGCATGCATATGTGTGTGTGAGCTTGTGTGTATGTGCATGCATATGTGTGTGTGAGCTTGTGTGTACGTGCATGCATATGTGTGTGTGAGCTTGTGTGTATGTGCATGCATGCATATGTGTGTGGGGGGGGGGCTTGTGTGTATGTGTATGCATGCATATGTGTGTGTGAGCTTGTGTGTATGTGCATGCATATGTGTGTGTGAGCTTGTGTGTACGTGCATGCATATGTGTGTGTGAGCTTGTGTGTATGTGCATGCATGCATATGTGTGTGTGGGGGGGCTTGTGTGTATGTGTATGCATGCATATGTGTGTGGGGGGGCTTGTGTGTATGTGCATGCATATGTGTGTGTGTGTGAGCTTGTGTGTATGTGCATGCATGCATATGTGTGTGAGAGCTTGTGTGTATGTGCATGCATGCATATGTGTGTGTGTGTGTGTGAGCTTGTGTGTATGTGCATGCATATGTGTGTGTGAGAGAGCTTGTGTGTATGTGCATTCATGCATATGTGTGTGGGCTTGTGTGTATGTGCATGCATGCATATGTGTGTGTGTGAGCTTGTGTGCATGTGCATGCATACATACATACAGTATATGTGTGTGTGGGCTTGTGTGTATGTGCATGCGTGCATGTGTGTGTGTGTGAGCTTGTGTGTACGTGCATGCATGCATGTGCTTGCATGTGCAGTCGCACATTTGTCTGTATATGTGCATGCAGTGGTTCTTACACTTCCACCTGCTGTCAGCTCACTCAGGCAGAGAGACAGAAAAAGAGAGAGATGGATGGAGGAGAGAGAGAGAGAGAGAGTCTGCTCCCCGGGCTGGGTCACAGGGTCCCGTAGAAGGACAGCCATCCTCTTTCATACATATTCATCCCTCCTTACTTCCCTCCCTCCCTCCCTGCCACCCCTGGTCAGCTCAGCTGCTACTTCTCCTGCAACAACAGCCCCCACCCACCCACACCCACACACACACACTCTTTCCCTCAGACAGACAGACAACGCCAGCCGCCCCACCCTCAGCTGCTGTGTGTCCCAGCCGAGTGTCTCTTGTCTCCTGCCACGCCGTCGTTTTAGCCCCCCTTCTTGCCCCACCCAACACCCCCAGTTGCCCCCGTCTCGGAGCCGGCGGTGCTTTTTGTGGTGTGTGTGTGTGTGTCTGAGAGGTGGGGGGGGGACGGTACAAACCCAGCTGAACAAACAACCTACAATGTCTGTGAGTGTCGCAAAAGCTGATCTGGCGGGGGGGGATTTGCAGTGTGTGTGCGCGTGTGTGTGTGCGTGTGTGTATGTGTGAGGTGGGGAGGTTGGTGGGGCAGAAGATAACACACCTCACACCTCTCCGGCCTTATGGTTGTCTAAAATTGAGAAATTCTGTTTATCATTTACATTAATGGCATTTGATTCTATATTTGAGTCTTTATTTGTCATATTAACCGATGTGTAGAGAATCCTGAGATTTTATGTTTAACTAAAACTCAACAAACTAAAAATTTGTAGTAAATTACAGAAAACCAGAATTTTTCAGTGTGGAATTTTGTGCTCATATGGGTTTTCTCCAGGTTCTCCAGTTTCCTCCCACAGTCCAAAAAACAAGCAGTATGGGTTGATTGGTTACTCTGAATTGCCCCCATAGGTGTGAATGTGAGTGTCTGTGCCCTGTGGTATCCCACCCAGGTTTGGTCCCTGCGTGATGCCCGAAGTCTGCAGATAGGGTCCAGTTCCCACAACCCTAATAGGGATTAAGTGAATGTTTAAGTTAATGAATAACTATAGAAATATGTGTTTGTAAAATAGATGTTAATATTATAAACAATAACTGTACTACACTGACTTTTATATCTGGTCAAAAATTTATACAGCTTTTTTACTGCTCATTAGAATCATCAAAACTTCATTTTATCTCTTAAAAATGATAATACTAAGTTAACCAGCATTAATTGTGATTAAGGTATACATTTCTGCCTAATTAATTCACAGCATTAAAATAAAATAAAGTCCATACGAAGTGCAGTTAGTTGACTGGGTGCTTCTTGAAGATGTGAGTCTCCAGATAATGCTTGAAGACAGCAGGAGACTCAGAGGATCTGATTGCAAGAAGACGTTTGTTCCACTGCCGGGGTTCCAGGACTGAGAAGAGTCTTCCTTTTTGACACGTAGGGGGTTAAGACCAGTTAGAGTGAAGTCTTTATTCTTTATGAATCTTTCATTTTTGCATTTGAAAAGTAAACACAACATCATCCAGCACCCTGGTGAAGCTGAAGCTACGGTACCATCATTTTTGATGAGTATGAGTAAAAAAAGGTTCTAGTAAAGTGTTGTTAGCTTCTAACAAAGTTGCTGTTAAATTAGGTGAGTTTGGCTCAAAAACCCAACATCATTTAGAGCAGTTGGTAGAGTAACAGCCTCATGATCTTAGGGTCACTGGTGCAAGGTCCAGACCGGTAAAGGTACCACTGAGGGACTTATGAGCAAAGTACCTTCTCTAAGCACTGCTCCTGGATGCTGCCAAAATTTGACCCACTGCTTCTTCGCAGATGGGTCAAATGCAGAGGTCACATTTGGTTGTGATGCACTGTGTGATGTGCTGTGGTGTCTTGATAATGACAAATAATCACTCATTTAAATAATAAAACATAATTCCATTCAGTTTTGTTAAAAATCATTTTTCTTCATGCAAACAATGGGCCTTACGTTCTTAAGGAGTATCCTGACCTTCACACTGCCTTGAAATCAGCCCATTTCTGATTAAAGCTAACTTGTTTGTACCTGTAGAATTATGTAGTATAAAAGTGCTGACACTGTAGATATACATTTAGAAATAGTAAGAACAGTGTCTGTTTTATTGGCTTGCAGAGTTTTTATTATGCAGACACACTTTATGGCTTAGTACTGTGAGGAAAAATATCTGGATATAGAATTAAATTATTTGATAATTCATACATTTTTCTACATAAATTTTTTTCATATTAATTCCTCTCTAACATTATAAAATGGAAAGGAATATTTTATGAAATGAAGAAATACTGACAGCCATTTTGAGCCAGTCTGGACTTATTTTGGCCTATAAAATGAGCTGAACGTCATTTCCCACAATCCCCCGCGCGCCACTCGGAGCCGCGTCACAAGAACGCGATGAACGCGCTTTCGGAATAAACACAGAAACTATCAAGTGAAAGGCTGTATTGTGAGTAGAACTCTTGTTGTTTGTGTTACTTATCAGCTAAAATGTAAGTTTTGTCTGTAGTAAAGGAGAAGTTTTGACTGAACTGAAACGCTTTAGGGAACGTTTAGTGAACTTCCTTGTGCCAGTTGCGCGTGCTCTCAAACATGGCGTGAAAATGCTGTTTATGCGTTTTTACGCAATTACTTCAGTTTTAATGCACGGAATTGCGCACAAAAACTTTCACATACAGAGGGATCAGTATAATGTCCGTTAAGTTCGGAGTGATTCTGATGGTATGTGTGTGGTTTCTGTAAGTTAAAAGGATTCTGAGTTATTAATAACTATCGCAAATTGCGTTCGTTGGCATTGAAAGGTTAATGTGAAGTGTTGTCTAAACCTGACTGTGACACTGTGACCTAGTGTCTCAAAAATAATGACTTAACATCTCGAAATTTCGACTTAATATCTCCAAATAATGACTTAGTATCTATTTCAATTTAGTTATTTAGGTCATTATTTTGAGATACTAAGTCATTATTTTGAGATTTAAGTGGAATTTTCGAGATATTAAGTCTAAATTTCAAGATATTAAGTCACTGTTTTGAGACAGTCATTATTTCGACTTAAATTATAAATACATTTAACACATTTTAGAAAAGGATTTGGTGAATGAGGCCTAGAAACAAATCTCAAGTAAGAAAATATTAAGCGTTGATATGAATATTAACAGTAAGCGACTCATTAAGCATCAATCTCACGCTTAAGCAAGAAATCTCACGCCAAATCTAACCATTATTATATTTTAATTGTTTACTCATATGCTGAGTTGATAACTAGACAAGAAAATTATTTCTGAATCACTAGAAACAAGTTCTGGTTGTAATTGGGCTTTAAACTCCTAACTAGACCACTGCGTTCATTGGCTGCAGGTAATCTGTCTCGTGCATTATCTATGCACTTTTCCCTGATTGTTGATTCACTGAACATATTTGCCGCCATTACGTCCGTCTGCCTATCCATCATCTTGGGTATAAAGTTGTTCACAGTCAGTAGGACAGAGGTAAGGGTTTGGTGTAAAATCGATGATTATTAAGGTATTATTAAAGCAGTTCTGTGTAGTAACAATATAGATACGTACTTACATATACTTCGTCCGTCATTGTCTGAATAAAAAGCCATATAATGTATTTCAGGCTGAAATGAATGAAAAGCTTGTTTGTATAGGCAGAGACGTTCAGCTAGCCTGCCTTCAAACTGTGCTAACGTTAGAGTATGCGCCAAACAGAGGATCACGACGGTGTTATTATTCTAAAATAAAACAGGGTTAATGATGAATCATAACTCTTTGTTAGATGAGTTTGCTGGCATGTTTCTTGAAGAAGAAGAAGAAGAAGAAGACGGTGAAACATGGAGAAGAGATTGGGAACACAAGAAACTCACCACGAGGTAAGCTAGTTATTAAGGTTTCAAAGATGTTTATGTTACATACATAGAAATTACTGATGTAAAATGTATAGTTATACAAACCAGAACACACATTTTCAAGGACGTGAGCATGATGAGGAAGAATTTGTAAAGTGAGTTTAAGTCTGAAGAAATGCAAATATTGCAGTGATTAACTTTGTGGGAACATTGTTTTTACGTCCCCACAATGACACAGGTCAACACCTTGTTGGTGTGTGAACAGGTTAAAGTCTCCATATTGGGAGGTTTACAAACACACACACACACACACACACACATGCAAGGTTTGTGGGTATGTTTGGTAGAAGTGATGGTGTTGCTGAAGGCTCTCTCCACATGGTGAACAGCAGCAGCAGCAGCAGCAATGCTGATTTAAAACACCGCAGCTCTTCTCTTCTCCACCGCCTCCAGCTCCACACACACACACGCACACATACACACACAGAGCAGCCGGTGATATACAGCCCACTGCTGCAGAACACAGAGGAGAGGAGATGGAGAGAGAGAAGGACAGAGAGGAGAGGAAGGAATAAAGAGCAAAGTAGAAAGAAGGAGAGAAAGGCAGAGAGGAGAGAGGGAGGAGGAGAAAGAGAACGGGAGAGCGATAAAGAGAGAGACGAAAACAACAAAAGATGAGAGAGAACAGGAGAGGGAAAGAGAGAGGTAATGAGAGAAAGACAGAGAGGAGAGAGAGAGAAGGACAGAAAGAAAGGAGAGCAAACAAGAAGGAACTGGTAGACAATGGAAGAGAGATGGAGAGAATGATAGAGAGACAGAGAAGAGATGACAAGGGAGAGGAGGGCAAAAAAGAAAAGAAAGGAAAGAAGAGAGAGGGGGCGAAAGAGAAGGAGAAGGACAAAGAAGAGAGGAATGGAAAGGTAAGGAAAAAAGAAGAAAGAGAGAAGACAGAGAGAAAGAGTAAATTTGAGAGGAATGGAGAGACTGGAGAGTACAGAGGAGAGAAGGAAAGAGACGAGAGAGAGGAGGGCAGACAGGAGAGGAGAAAAGAAGCAACAAGAATGGTAAGAAAAGACTAGAGGTCAAGAAGGAGAGAAAGACAGAGAGAGAGAGAGGAGGAGGAGGGAGGGACTGAAGAGGACAAAGAGAGAAAGGTAAAAAAGAAAAAAGGATGGAAGGGGAGAGAGAGAAAGAGTCAACAGGAGGAGAAAGAGAGAAGCTAAGAGGATAGCAAAGAAAAGGAGAGGGGGAGAGGCAAGAAAAGAAGGGAGAGGATAGAGAGAAGGAGAGAGGACAAACAGGAGAGGGAAGAGAGAAGGAGAGGACGGAGGAGTACGAACAGGAGGGAAGCAGTGGAAGAGGGAGAAAGATAGAAAGACGTGAGAGAAGAGGATAGCAACGAAAAAAGAAAAGGAGAGGAGGACAAAAAAGAGGAGGAGAGGAAAGAGGGAGGAGAGAGAGGAAGAGAAAAAGAGGCAGAGAGAGAGACAGGACAGGACATAGTGTGTGTGTGTGTGTCAGAGAGAGAGAGAGAGAGATACGGTCTCCTTAGGTAAACAGGAACATTTGGTCCTGGAGAGTGTGTGTCCTTACACACACACACACACACACTCTCATGCACACACAAACACACACACACACACACTGAAGTCTGTCTCAACACGGTGTGTATAAAACAGTCACTGGGGCAGAACCTAAACCCCCTTCATTCACCTTACGTCCCCTCTACGTATCACACACACACACACACACACACTAAGAGTTTAACCTACAAACGCTGCAGTGAAGCTGAGCTGACATGTGACATCACAAAGCTGCTGGAAACACAGTGTGCTGGTCCCAGGTCAGAGGTTGTGCCGTGTTGTTCGGAGCTGTGACTCCGCCCCTGGCGTGTGGGCATGGCCTGATCCCAGTGTACTTAAGTATTTTATATGCACACATGAAAATGGTTGATCAAGCTTTTTTAACTGAAACGAATTGCAGAAAAAAAGGAAGAGCTTGTCAGATTGTTACAAATTAATTTAAACATACGAATATTCACCAAAATGACCCTAAAAAACCCAGAATTGTTGCTTAAAAATATGTCCCTGAATATGAAAAGATTTAATGAAGCTTTTAACCAAAAAATCAGTTAAAATTTCTGAGAAATTTAACAGAAAATGGGGTTATCAGATCGTAAAAAATATCAGAATATATTTTAAATAGCAGTTTGCTACCCTTTTTTTTTAGCATTTTGGTTAAAAATTGGGCAATAAATAGGGCAATTATTTACCAAATGTCTATTTAGCATTTTATTTAGATAATTTTATTAAATTGTCTGGGTTTTTAATATAAATATTATACATATTTCTCTTTGCTCATATGAGCAGATTTAATACAGCTTTTTACCTAAAATTTACGGAAAAAAGGGAAGAGTCAGAATCAGATCTACAAAAATCGCCAACCTTCACGCCACTCGCTACGCAGGCCTCCACACATCGACCATCGTGTTGGCGGAATTGGGACTGTCGCCGCGGTGACGGCAGTGGGCTAGGTGCTAAGGCGCTAGCGCTGGGCGAGGTGGGGGTGTGGGTGGGAACTGAGCCGACAGAAATAGATGTTCTTTGAGAATGTGAAGCAGAAACATGGTTGAATGTTATGTTACGTCAACGCTGAATAGAACGGCACTTTTTCCCACTGCGCTGGTGCTGGTTCCCATGTTTTTCCACTGTAAAAAATGTCATAAAATCGGCTCCAAACCGGCACCAAAACTTGGCCTGTCCGGAATCGAGAAAAAAATCACGTGATGTCATGAGCAGTGGGCAGAGCAAGTGAAATTTTTAGGTGAGATAGAAACTATTACCATAAAATATACTCGATTACGTTATTAAACTACGTTATTATTAGTCATTGCGAACAGCACAGCACACAGTGCACCACAACCAAATGTGACCTCTGCATGTGACCCATCCGTGATTGACAGCTGACATGAGGGTTGCTTGGGGACGGTACCTTACCTCATGAGGACCTCAGTGGTACCATTACCATTACCTAGGATTCGAACCGGCGACCTTCTGATCGTGGGGCGAACGCCATAACCGTTCCGTTACCATATACCCTGACTGCACTAATTTTGTTCCGGTGTAAAAACCATGGCACTGGTTCCAAATACCGGAACTGGCACCGGAACCTGTGAAAAAGAGTCAAAAATCAGCTCCCAACCGGCACCACTGTAGACGTAAATCACCACCATCATTCGTATTCTCGTAAGTCATTCGTAAGTTGGACTGGACCCATGAACCTGTCATGTAATGAGTGGTGGGCGGACATCACAGATTCTTGGTTCCAGTCCCTTTAAGATGGGTCTCAGAACCCTTTAAGAGGCTCTCCTTTACCTAAAGAGACCCTAACCTAAACCTTACCTAAATGAGTGAAGGGTCATCCAAAAACAAATAAAAATCTTTCCTACGCTTTGCTTTTTCTTGATAAAATCTCTCTATTAATCTTTAAAGGTAACGCCTCAGAGGGTTTCATGCCCCGCCCCTTTAAGATGGGTCTTGGAACACCTTAAGATGTCCCCCTTAACCAAAACTGCATCTAAAAATATGTAAAAATATGTTAGTCAGGGGCGTTTTAGTTGTAAAATTTATAACAAAAAGCATTATTAATCTTAAAAACACCTCAGATGGTTTAAGAAGTGGGTGATTATTAGTCATTGTGAACAGCACAGCACACAGTGCACCACAACCAAATGTGACCTCTGCATTTGACCCATTCGTGAAGGAGCAGTGGGCAGCTTTTTTGGGCAGTGGCCCAAGGAGCAGTGCTTGAGTACCTCAGTGGTACCTTTACCGGTCCAGTACTTGAACCGACGATCTTCGGACCACGGCGCTAACTCTCTAACTGTTGTGGGCAGGGTTAGCAGTGCCCATGGAGCAGTGCTTGGGGACGGTACCTTGCTCATGAGTACCACAGTAGTACCTTTAGTGTTCTGGGACTTGAACCAACAAACTTGCAATCATGGGGCCAACTCCTTAACCGTTACGCCACCAACTGCCCAAACTGGTTTCAAATATGAATTTCTATTTCCCCCCAAATTTAAAGACAGCACATTTCAGAGACTGGAGGAGGCACAAGGACTGAAACAAACAGGGAGAGAAAGTGATGTGGAGAAAAGAAAGGAGGAAAAAAGAGGGAGAGGTAGCACGAAAGAGGGAGAGAAAAGCGAGCGATAACCGGAGCCGAGGAGGGAGCGGCCTCTGTGGGCTCAGGCCGTCACCATGGCGACGAGTGGAGGAGGAAGAGGAAGTGGCAGAAAATAGAATGTGGTTTCGCTGAGCCCTGCAGTCCTGCGGCAACTCACTCCGTATCGGAGAGAGAGAGAGAGAGCGAGGGAACGAGGGAGAGGAGGGGTGGAATGAAGTGTAGAAATGGGAGCATGGATGGGGTGAAGGAAAAAAAAGTAATGGAGTGGAGTGAGGTATGGAAAAATATAGTAAAATAAAAAGTGAGGCGGCGGCCGAGAAGGGAGAGATGGATCGGAGGAGAAAAGGAGAAGAGAAAAAAGAAGAGGAGGGGAATGGGAAAAGAGAAAAAGAGAGACGGAGGAAGAAAGAGAGGCGTTGTATTAAGGGATTGGGGGAGATGTGTGCGAGCAGTCTGAAGACAGGACAAACAAGAAGAATGAGGGAGAGGAAGAGAGAGAGAGAGGCAGAGAGAGAGAGAGAGTAATTGCAATGACCCTGGTGAAAACAGCAGAGTAAAGGAGTGCATGTCGAGGAGGCAGGCGAAGGGAGGGAGAGTGTGGAATGTTCCAGAGAGAGAAGAAGAAGAGCAAGTGAAGAGGAGCTAAGAGCGAGGAGAGAACGAGAGAGTGAGAGAGGGATATATTGGGGGACTGATGGAGGGAATAAAGAAGACAACTGGATCAAATGAGTACTATCAACAGTGGGGAGACGCTAGTTAAAATGAGCGACGCTACTAACTTGCGTACTTATTTCAATTACTTTTAAAACACTCGCAGTGAAAGCATTACTTACATTATTTCTAATGAATGTGAATTTCAGTGCTACTTCCACACTTTGAGACACTGTTCAAGGCTTAAAATGCTCATAAAAATCATCCCAATAGCATTGTATATAATTCAGTTTAAAAAATGGAATCAAATCGATTCAAAATCGATTCCTTATTCAAAACCGTACCTTATTTGTGCTTGTTCTTTGTTCTTTCGGATGTTAAACCTGGAGCCATGTCGTCTCGTCTTTCTATATACTTGTACAGTATATAGCAGAGATGACAAAGTTTACTTTGACTTGACTTTGACATTGATTCATGCACTTCAAACAATCGATTCATATTTTTCAACACTAGTTTACTTTTTCCCCGACGCGAGTGCAGCTCGGCAACCCTATAGATGGCTACGCAATGCCCAGATCTGCCCAGATAGACCTCCTTCGTGTGAGCATGAAGGAAATGCAGTTACATTTAGTAAACTACATTTGATTCAGTGTGATTTATTTGTTGATCTGCCACAGTCAAATGGGAATAGTAACTTAAATCAGGAATCTGGAAACTAATTGTGACCCTCCATGGCAAAATTTGTGTTGCTTGTCACAAATTCAAAGTTATTCAAAGTTATCATGTTTTCATGAAAGGGCATAAATCAAGCTTCAAAACGATACCTATATGGATGAATGGGACGACATATGACTAAGATATCAACATTCAAAGGAGTCGGGTTTCTCCTGTCACGCCAAGTGAGAAACAGAGAAATCTGCCTTTGAAGTTGACTATCGCCGTAGCACTCACAGACGCTTGGTGCGGTCGCGGCTACGTTTGCATTTATGGTAGCCTACGCTACATTCACAGCCACACGGATAGCCTACCTGCGTTAGGTTAACTGAACTCGGGAGACTTACTAATCAATGAGTGGATTTAGCGTAAATATTGAAGTAGAGCGGTCAAAACAGAAACTTTTAACATTCTGCTGGAATTGAATTCCTCACCTCAAGAAAGTCACGTTTTTAGGATGGAAAGGGTAAGTTTTTCAGCCAAATTTATTCACAACAGTACAGTATAGACCTTCCACTGTTTCAAAACACTAAAAACAAAAAATCCAACATTTTACCCCACGCAACATAAACGGTCATTTTTCTCGGAAACCTCCGTTGCAACAAGCGACTGGTTTTGCCGTGGAGGGTCACAATTCATCTATGCATTGAATCGTGAATCGTTTATGAATCGGGAACCGATTTTGAATTGAATCGTCAGCCCAAGAAACAGGATCGAATCGTGAGATTTTCTGAATCATGCACCCCTAATGTATACATATATAAATATATAAATAAACAATCCAAACAAATGTGTGTGTCATGGTACGTGGTGAGGGTGAATGGACACGGCCCTGCTGATTGGCTGCTGTACTGATGTCTGGTCAGCTGTCTGCAAGATTGGCCCAAACCGAGATTGCTATTCAACAGACACGTGGCTGCTGCAGCCTGCTTTATCTTACCGAGTGTGTGAGGGGCAGCCGCTGTGAGGGGGGTCCCAGCGTGTGTGTGTGTGTGTGAAGGGGGTAGGATTAAACAGCTGTGGCTGAGATGAACAGAGGGAGGGTCTAGACTCAGCTCGGCAGATGGATGGAGCGACAGGCCTTTCTTTCATTCTTTCTTTCTTCCTCGCTCTCCCCCTCCTTTCACTGTCTCTCTTTTCTCCCCATTTGCCATTATACTTTCTGCCTCAGTCGGGCCGTTAGAATACAACTCTTGTACGAATTCTTCTTTTCAAGAAGCAGCTTGCTGGAACATTTGTATGTTGTTTTTTATGTCTGTGTGTTTCTGTTTTGGCTAAGTGCCCAAGCCTTGTGCCAAGACGCTTTTTAACTACGCAGTGCGGTAGAGTATGGACACAAAACAGTTTTTAAAGCATCAGTTTTGAGGGAGTCACGTTTAAAACTACTTATGAAGCTACAGTCAAGCTACTGTTTTAATCAGTGTTGGGCAAGTTACTCCCAAAAATGGATTATAGATGACTAGTTAGTGTTATTTCAAAGAAATCGGTTACATTACAATATTGCTGTCTGTGAATTGTAATGCGGTACACGACCCCTGCGTCACTTTTGAGTTACTTTCACCAAAATAATTGCGGAAGTAGGACATTATAAAATGCTGAAATGTGAATCCACGCAAAACCAGTCGCTTGTTGCAACGGAGGTTTCCGAGAAAAACGAGCGTTTATGTTGCGTGGGGTAAAATTTTGGACTTTTTGTTTTTAGTGTTTTGAAACAGTGGAAGGTCTATACTGTACTGTTGTGAATAAATTTGGCTGAAAAACTTACCCTTTCCATCCTAAAAAGGTGACTTTCTTGAGGTGAGGAATTCAATTCCAGCAGAATGTTAAAAGTTTGTGTTTTGACCGCTCTACTTCAATATTTACGGCAAATCCACTGGTTGACTAGCGTGAAGATATTTCTCCGGAATCCATCTCCGTCTCCCGAGTTCAGTTAACCTAACGCAGGTAGGCTATCCGTGTGGCTGTGAATGCAGCGTAGGCTAGCGTAAATGCAAACGTAGCCACGACTGCACCAAGCGTCTGTGAGCGCTACGGCGATAGTCAACTTCAAAGGCAGATTTCTCCGTTTCTCACTTGGCGTGACAGGAGAAACCCGACTCCTTTGAATGTTGATATCTCGGTCATATGTCGTCCCATTCACTCCATATAGGTATCGTTTTGAAGCTTGATTTATGCCCTTTCATGAAATCATAATAACTCAATTTTGAAAATTTGCGACAAGCGACTGGTTTTGCCGTGCAGAGTCACAAATGTCGTTTAATGCAGTGCATTCTACTTCCAGTGGAGGGCGATGTGGTGTAGCAGAATAACTGTAGGCATACGGTCTGTAGGAAATAGCTCTTTTCTCGCACAATTTTTCTTTGTGCCAAATGCTGAGGATTTTTTAAAAATGAAAACACAACAGCACTAAATTTCAGGTTAAAATGTTTGAAATATGTAACGAGTATAATATTAAAATCTTTTTAGTAATGCATTACATTACCGCGTTACAGCAAAAAGTAATACATTGCTTTAAATATTACTCCCAACACTAATTTTAATATAGTAGTTAGCTACAGTACAAACAACAAAGAAAACATAACTAACTACGTCTAAGCCATAATATTTAATATTTGTGCTGTAATAGATTCTTAAATAAAAAAATAGAAAATGTGAAACATGATTTTAACCACAATCAAATTTTTTAAACAATCTAATTTCAAATCTTTATAATGTTTGGGTGTTGTTTTGAAGGCAGAGAGTGCTCTGATTTTTGGCCTGCATAAGTTACATTCATATGTGTTAGCTGTGCGCTCAGTGCTGCACAGTGCGCTCTTGTCAGCTGTGAGATGGAGTTAGAGGATGGAGCCCACCTTGGCCACGAGGGAAATAATAATCTCTAGACATATTTTTAAAAATTTATGACAAACAGAACTTTTGGGAGTGTAACTTGTGCAAGGTGAAAATTAAACATGTAAAAATACTTTAAACACCATGTTTCACATTTTATGTGGATAATATATTAAAACAGTAGCTGCACTGTATCTTAGCAACTTTTAATCCGAAGCTTCAAAAGTTACTGTTTAAAAGTAGCTGTCCCAACAGCTGTCCCCTTTAATTGTTATTGTTATATAAATATTTCCCCAAAGGCGACTCGTATCACGGCACAGTCCGGTTTTCACAGTACAACCTGTCCCAGGTATGTCCGCTTACACAGTGTGTCCTTTTTCCATGGCGTGTGTGTATGTGTATGTGTGTGTGTGTGTCCTCCCGCGTCGAAAAGTGTGACCTTTGCTGGACTGAGTGGCTCTACTTACTTAGCTTTGACATGCGCTGATAGGCAACGGGAGCAAGTGTTGCTGGGAAACTGGACATACACAGCCAAACAAGTGACTTCTGCCAGACAGCTCTTCCAGTGAATCATCTAGTATTGGTGTCTGCCTTTCAAATGCCTCCGCCTGCTTCACACGCACACACACAGACACACACACACACGCCCTGCCGGTGCTCGGACTCGGTGTTGGGTGTTGTTTGTTACAATATGTAAGATGCTTGATCAACGTTTTCATTTGGGATCGATATGATCTTGTCGGACGAGCTGGTAGCATAGCGGTTTGGAAGTTAGCCATGTGATCGGAGAGTCACAGGGCATGAGTCTCGGTAAAGGTACCACTTAGGTGCTATCAAGCAAAGTACCGTCCCCCAGCACTGCTCCCTGGGCACTGCCAAAAAAAAGCTGCCCACTGCTCTTTCATGGATGGATCAAACGCAGAGGTCAGTGCAGTATCAGTGTAGGTGTTACACATCTGCTTGGCCAGGGATGTTACAGTATGCATGAAGTCTGATCGATGTTTTTATTTTCACGGATGGTTTCACTCCTAAATGCTGGTAATCAGCAATCACAAATGATCATTTACACACTGAATCATTCATTTGATAAGTGAATAAACACCACCTCTCAACACCTGGTCGTTAAAAAAGAGAGAAAAACGATGCCATTTTTATAGTTGTTACAAACGCTACATCGCTGTTTGGTGTAAAAGTAGTTACTTTTACAGCTGCGGCATTTAAAAAGTACCGTGGCTACCGATCAGCCCCTGAAAAACGCAGTTGAGTACTTTTTGTTAGCTGCTCTCCAGCGCCGCTCGAACTGCATATGTTTGGGAGAAGGGCCTCGCTTGGTTGTCAGTTGTGTACTTTGTGCCCCGACTCTCGCCAGGGGCTGTAAGAGCACAATGGCTGCCTTGTGCTGAGCCTGAACGTTGTGACTCGGTCCTTCTTCTCTCTCCCTCTCTCTTTCTCGCTCTCTCTCTCGCTCCTCTTTTCCTGTCTTTCTCACAGTCAATGGGCTCTTCTCAAGTCCCCATGTGTCTTCAAAGTGGAGCCCCTCGGCTGAGGAGGACTCACAAAGTGAAGCATTCTGCTTTCTTCGCCCACGACCTTGCCCGGTCGTGGTCTTCTTTGGGGAGAGAGAGAGAAACTTTTGAAAACGACACAAGATCTTCGATTGGTCGAATGCTGAGTGGTAAGATTGAGGCTGATGGTCTGGGTTAGTTTTGAAACATTTCTCCGTTGGGTGCTGCAACATTATAGACAGATGTTGTATTAATGTTCCCAAAATGTTGATGTTCATCAATAACAATGTATAAAAGAAATACGTTGAGAACACAAAAAGAAACACAAAACAAGAAACATAATATCCATGGTCTCGTCAACTAGCTAAAAGGTTTCTGGTACCCAGCAATCACAATGATGAAGTAGGGCTGGAGGGATGGAGTGATGGAGGACGGAGGAAAGAGAGATGAAGGGATGGAGGGATGGCAAATAGAGAAATGGAGGTTGAAGGAAAGATGGATGAAGAATTGAGGGATGTAGGGTGGAAGGGTGAATGGAGGATGGAAGGATGGGATGGAGGACAGAGGAAAGAGAGATGAAGGGATGGAGGATGGGATGAAGGATGGAGGACGGAGGAAAGAGAGATGGAGGATGGGCTCCCAAAGGCCTGAGAGCAGCAGAGCTATTGATTTGACCGGGAGGGGTCGGGGGTCTGACAGCTGCAGGCGAGGTGGGTGGTGGGGGCTGGGTGTGGATGGTGGGGGCGCCGGGCTAGAGGGAGGGTGAGCGGGGCCTAAATTACCCCCACAGATGGAGGAGGGGCAACCTCGGGGCGATCCAGGTGAGGCTTACCTTTTTACAGCCCAGCCTTTAGGGTAATAGCAGGTGGCCAGTGAAGCAGAAAAAGATCAGAGAGAAGAAGCAAGATGCAGAGCTTCAGGAAATATGAGAAAAAACACTGTAAAAAAACGTTTGTCACTGTGAATTTACAGAATAACACTGCAGCAGTGTTAGCGCAGTTGGCAGTAAATTGTTGTTGATTTAAGTCTTGGCTTTACAGGTTTGAAAAATAGACGTGGACCACGAGACACCAGTTTTCGTCACTGTGAAAAAAAGCGTCTGCTAAATGCCGCAAATGTAAACATTTCCGAAGTGGCCGAGCGCCTTGCTGTGCGTTTTTTTAAGAGCCAAATGCTTCGGGGATCTTTCCTCAACCTTCTTCCGGAGCGGCTCTTCTCTTCTCTTCATTCCTGGAGCAGCGACTCGGGGGGAGGACGTGAAGGAGGGATGAAGTCATGAGCGTGCTCGGTGATTGCTGCAGGCGCGATGGCGTGAATTCTGCTGCGCGGGAATTCGGCTGCTGCTAACGGAACCATTTCCGTGATTAACGGTCTCTCCGACCCCATCAAACACACCCAGCGCCACTTCCTGCCCCGTATCCCTCCCTTCCTTCATCCCTCCCTCCTTCCAATATCCTCTCTCTCTTTCTCCCCCTCTCTCTCTTTCTTAAGAGTGTGTCTCAGCTGGCTGGCATGTCACTTTAGATAGTGTGTGTGTGTGTGTGCACCAGGTTTATCCATCAATGAAGGGACATATAAACAACATATTAAAAATAGACCCTTGCAAATGGCTATTATTATTATTATTATTACATGTCAAAATGTATATAGGCCTGCAGAACAATAATTTGTTTTGTTTTGCAAAGCATAATTATTATAATTAATGATATAATATTAGTAAATAATTGTGTGTGTGTGCGTTATATATATGTGTGTAAAAAACACATATATGCATACATATATATTCACATAATGCACACATAATACGATAAAATCCTCAGGACCTAGAAATGTTAGGTGTGTGTGTGTGTGTGTGTGTGTGTGTTAGCATGTGAGATTGAGTAGAGAGAGCAAGGAAAAAGCAGAGAGGGAGATTTGTATGTAAGGGAGGGCGAGGAAGTGTAGAGAAAATGAGTGTATTTGTCAGAAAGCGTGATGGAGGGAGCGTGAGTGTGTGTGTGTGTGTGTGTGTGTGATTGGTGTTGTGGCTCTGCCGTTGGTTCTGGTGAGGAGGTCTGTGTGGAAAACACTTGTGTCTCGGCGGTGTTTGGCAAGGTGTCCTTGCCGTAGGCTAAGAGCTACAACGCGATGCTTTACCTTCCCAAATCAACACACTCTCCAGCCTCACTCCGTAATGCGCTAAAGATCGAAGGGCCTAGCTTCAGGAACACACACACACACACACACACTCTCTCTCTCCCTCTCTCTCTCTCCCTCTCTCTATATGGATAGATAGATATTGTACATATACTGTATACTTAAGTAGACATATATTAATTTTATATTATATATGTATGTATGTATGTATGTATAAATGAATTATTATTATTATTATTATTATTATTATTATTATTATTATTATAAAAGTTGTTGTAATTTGTTTACATTACTGGGGTTGGTGGTGGTCTAGTGGTTATGATTAGAGCTTGACCGATATTGGTTTTCATTGATATTGATACTGATATCTGAGTTAAATAATATTAAAGTGAACATTTTAGTAACATTATAACACTGTGAAACGTACATTTAAAACTTAAAATTAAAATTAAACACCAATAGCGGTATTCGATAAAGTGCCTAATATCATCCTGCAATAATCGGTCGACCCTTAACCCTTGGATGCTCGCCTCTGGACCAAGAGGTCATGGTTTCGAGTCCTCCCTCCAGCCCCACCATCACTGTATCCCCGAACAACCCCCTTAACCTCAAGGTGCTCCGGGGGGACTGTCCCTGTAATTTGGAAATGGAAGTTGCTGTGGATAAGAGCTGCTGCTAAATGCTATAAATGTAAAAATGTGAATTACTATACGGTCTGTTAATCGTATAGCTTATTTACACCCTTCTCGATGAATATTGACTGTACGTCTGTAAGGGGCTGCGAGGATGAAAACGCCGCCGCTGCCGTGTTTGTGTGGGCGTTCGGCTGGTGATATTGTCAGGCATTAATGTACTCTACTATGTCAGAAATACCAGGGTTGTGGGCTTGTGGGAAATATGGATTTGCGCTGAACAAACAGTCGTGTTCTCTCCACTCTTTTCGCTCATCTTTTAGCAAATGTGGTTAACTTACGTGTCACACCCGGCGGCCCACGGCAACACGGCCAAGAAAACAACAGAAAAAGTATGAAATCTATAAACCTTGCCGTTCACAGTGAGAGCTGCATTACTACAGATAAACTGAAACAATATAGAAAAATGAACGCGGTGTTCAATCACTCGAACCGAACTCAATTAATCTATAAAGTTTAAAGATGCCAAAGGTTTACATTTTATGTTTGTTTTCATCAAAATGAATAAAAGTAATCATAATGTGGTAAAATGTTGCATAATGAGGTTAAGAGAGGTTAAGGGTAGTACAGCCATGTCACTTTGAGATGTAACATTAAGTGCTGTCACATTGACTTAAGGTGTTTTCACACTTCATATGGGTTAATTTAATTTGAAAGTGCACTTCATTTGTTCATTTGTAGCAAAGGTGTAAAAATTCTACAGTACTGTGCAGAAGTTTTAGGCAGGTGTGAAAAAATTTCTTAAGAAGAAAGCAAAGTTGAATTGCCATGATGCAACTACTGCCCAAACTCAACAAAACACAGTGAACACTCCTGAAGAGCAAACTCACTGTTTTGTTAACTTGCAGAGTTTTTATTATGCAGAGACATTCTATAGCTCAGTAGTGTGAAGAAATAAAAGGTTAGTTTTTACGTTATTTGATAACAAATAATCATTATTTTTTCTTTTTGATTACTTGCCAACATTAAAAAGAGGGAAAAAATTGGATCAATTGAAAATGAAGAAATAATACAGTTTTGGGTAATTTTGAATCGATTTTGGACTATAAAATCAGCTGCTTTTGGCCTTTCTGGAAGAGAATTACATTTTTTCGTTCCATATGAGAGTTGCGAGCGCTAACAGATGTGTTTGCATAGCGAATAATGTAGTGTAATTAAAGCCTTTTTATGCAATTACTTCAGTTTTTGTGATGGAATTATTCAGAAATAATTTCACACACAGAGGAAGGAATATAATGTGTGGTAAGTTGAAACTCCTGTGAGTGTGGTTTCTGTAAGTTAAAGGGATTTATTAAATTATTCAGAGTTATTAAAACAAGACCGAGTTCGGTTTTGAGTACCCCAGCACTACTACTGCCATGACAGTACTATACTAAATCCATCATACCATCATCATAATCGATTATAACGGAGGTCAACCAACGGTCAGCTGCTTCCTAATGGTCCGCGGCGACAGTGCATGTGGTCCATGACATGCAATCCACTTTCACCACTGAAATCACTTTTTAAAAATTATTCCTTTTTTTTTTGTTTTTCAAAACATTTCCAGATGATTTTGGCATCTTTGTGAATAATGAATTCAATGTAGAGTGTATTGTATAAAAATGTATGGGCTGCGTCATGATGTATCGAGATATCGCATCGAATTGAAATAATCGTAATCGAATCGAATCGTGAGACCAGTGAAGTTTCACACCTCTGTTTAATACTGACTAACAACCTGTTTACACGTATGCAGATATTTTTATAAACACATTTTTTATACATTTTTTAAATCGGTTTATACGACATCCGGTTAAAAAAAAGGCCTGTTCACACATATATGCAGATATTTTTATAAACGCATATGTTTGTTATATGTTTGCGCCTTTCGTTTACACGTATCCACAGAAACCACCGTTTTAAAAAATCTTCACTTTGGAGGACGTTTAAAAAAATATGAGTTTGACGTGAATAAAATGCCGTTTACGTGTAAATGAAAGGCCCAAACGAATAAAAAAATATATGCGCCCTAATATGGCCCCAAAGCTCTTTTGTAGATTTCATTTAATTACACAAAAAGCTCCATTTGGAATAGTACATGGTAAAGTATAGACCAAAAAAAGGACTATATTTGAGAACCACTTCCCAAATGTGCAAAATTAATTAGGGTTCGAGCGCCTAATGCAAAAAAACAAAGAAAAAAATGTCATGTTACGTCACCATGCGGACTAAGAAATTAATTAACACACCAAAGTAAACTTCTTCATAAAGGCCTGAGTGTATTTTTACAATCTGAAATTGCCTCTTTCTGAGCATTATTAGGTCGCACCGTGCCGCGTTTGTTTGTTTAACCGGCTAAATGGATGTTCTTCCTCATAGTCATTACTTCCACACTTCATACGGGAATAGACTTATGATAAAACAACAAACCGCATAAAGACTCCAGTGGTGCTTTTCCACTTCGCTGTGCCTTACGCTTTTTACTGAGTGGTCACTGAAACATTTTCCTTTCGCAAAGGTCATTTGAGGTTAAGCGCTGTGTCTCTGTACCAACATTTTTATACTGAGCGTACTGAGCAGAAATCACATTATGTTTGTTTATATTCACTGTTTACTTAATTTTTAAACATTTATACAATGTTGGAAAGTAACTACTAAAGTTTGGGAATGCGACAAGCTTACAAGAAGTAAAGCTACTTTTAAAATGCGTAATATTTTTTATTTTATTTTATTTTATTTTTTTTACCAAATAGTGATGTTTAGTGGCAAAACGCTTCATTGTTACACTAGTCAAAAATCAAAACCCTCTCTACCTCCAAAACGTCATTTTCCAGTCCCTGCAGGATTTTGTGGGCCTTTTTTGAGGTTGTTGCGCCCTAAAATGCCAGATTTTGGGACAGCTTTTCTAACTAAAGTTTCAGTAACATGCCTTCGGGGCAGTTGGTGGCGTAACGGTAGGGTGTTCGCCCCGTGATCAGAAGGTTGCAGGTTTGAATCCAGGGCCGGTAAAGTTACTACTGAGGTACTCATGAGCAAGGCACCGTCCCCAAGCACTGCTCCCCGAGCGCTTGTTAGCTGCCCGCTGCTCCTTCATGGATGGGTCAAATGCAGAGGTCTCATTTGGTTGTGGTGCACTGTGTGCTGTGCTGCGGCGTGTTCACAATGACAAATAATCACTCACTTTCATGTAACGAGTGTAACATTACTAAAAATGGATTAGTAATGCCCTACACTACTGCGTGACAGCAAAAAGTAATACATTACTGTCATTAGGTTACTTTTGTAACGTTACGCCCAACGTTGCTAACTACTATGCTAGCTTGACTAGAGCTTAGCTACTTTTACCATTTTAAAGTAGCTTCCTCAAAACTGTGTTTATTGTCGTGGCACCGTCACACCGCCAGGTCAAATTCCTCGTTCTTTTAACCCCTTGTAAGGAAACCTCTGGCTGACGTAAAACACCGCTAGCTAACTAAGATCATTCCTGCGGAAATTTCCTGACATGAATTTCGTAAAAGTCTCTTCGTACTGCGAAAAATAAGGCCGGTGCAAAGCTGCAACTCCAACGTTTCTTTTTCTCTACGTCTACTTCTTCTCCCACAGCCGGCCTCCCTCTATCATCTATCTCACTCATCTTTTTCTCTTTTCCTTTTTCAGAGCTGCTGCATTCCTCTCTCTCCCTCGCTCGCTCCCTCCCTCTCTCCCTCTCCCTCTCTCTCTCTGTCTGTTCGTTATCTAACCAAAACCCAACAGATTCTTCTCGGCACTGCTAAGAGAAAATCAGTTTGCTTTTTTCCCTCCTCCTCCTCTCTCGCTTCGTTTTGTGCGAGTGAACGCGAGTGAGTGTGTGTATGTGTGTGTGGGGGGTTGTGTGTGTGTGTGTGTGTGTGAGTTTCGTTTCTAACCCTCCCCCCTCTGCTTCTCCCTCAAGGGAATAAAGGTCATTGCGCAAATGATTACTCAGACCCCGGTCGCCATGGAAACGTGGTCATGTGACAGGGACAGGCATTGCCTTCGCGCACAACAAAGGAGCCGATTAGTAAGGCAGCGATGGAAAGCTATTGCCTGGCTTTGCGTCGCTGCCTTTGCCGTATTTCTCTCCTTCTTTTTCACTCTTTCTCCCTCACGCACGCACTCTCTCTCTCTCTCTCTCTCTTTCTCTCTACAGCTAGGCTAAAACCGGGGGAGGTAGAAAGAGAGGGAAGAGGGGAGGGAGGGAGGGAAAAAGAGAGAGAGAAAATGGCTAGCAGTCTGCTTCTCCCCGATTCTCTTTGTTTAAGAACACAACGGTTTTTGTCGTTTGAATGACATTTTTGGCGCGATTTACGTTCGTTAAACTTCGTAAGGTTCGTTTTTTTCAGTTTTTAGGTTTTGTTTGAAATGCATTTAAGCTGAAAAAAAAAAGATGCTAAATAAAGATTAGCCTTGTAGTACATTATAAAGTAACCGACTGTGTTGCACGCATCCAACAGAATATATAAGTAATCGTTAGTGTTGTGGTACTCGAGACCGAACACGAGACCAGTTTTTAAAAGTCTCGGTCTTGTCGTGGACTCGGGATGTTATTTGGAGACCAGCCGAGAGCACAGCTCTGAGAATATTACTATTAAAACTCTTTGAGACCGACGCAAACATTTTACGTTGTTTATTAATTAGTATTTTAATAAGTCAGAATCTCTTTAACTTACAGAAACCACACACACCTTTAGAATCACAGGGGTTTCAACTTACTGCACATTATATTCATTCCTCTGTGTGTGAAATTATTTCTGAGTAATTCTGTCCACAAAAACTAAAGTAATTGCATAAAAAGGCATTCATTACATAATTTGCTATGTAAACACATGCGTTAGCGCTCGCAGCTCTTATATGGAACGCTGTCATGCACAAAAATGTTGTTCTCTTCCAGAAAGACCAAAAGCAGCTCATTTTATAGTCCAAAATGAGTCCAAATCGACTCAAAATTACCCAAAACTTAAGTATTTCTCCATTTTAAATTGATCAGAAAATATATTTTTTCATTTTATAATAGGGAAAAAATAAACACTGAAAAATGTATTAATATTTATCAGATAAATTTATTCTGTTTCCAGATGGATACCAAACGGATAAAGAAGTGTTTCTGCCCGGCACTAGCCTTATTTTTCCTCACAGCATTAAGCCATAGAATGTTGAAGACGTGTGAGGATCTAATTTAAACACTGCCGCTGATGCCAAGATGCCATTTCTCTCCATTGTAGATAATCTTATCGCCTAAACTACCGATATCAAAGGAACACGTTACAGTGTTTGCTTGAAATAGGAATGAACGTGGAAGTGCCCGATGACGCTTTTCATAGCTTATCAACAACAAGCGCTGTGGAAGTGAGGTTTTGACCACTCTCAGCACAAAGGACACAGGCCATAAAGCTTGAGTTTAACGCAGTTTGTAATGGACGCACATCGGGAATAAATAAATATCAACTAAACGTCTGTACTATGGGTAGAACGCTGGTTGATGTTGTGATTTATCAGCTAAAATATAAGTTTTGTCTCTAATAAATGGGTAGATTTAACTGAACTGGAAGGTTTTAGTGAATGTTGGACTTCCCTGTGAGAGTTGTGACCTCTAACAAACGCAGCGCGTGTGTGTTTACATTGCGGAGAATATCATTTACGCGTCATGATTCCTCGTGGTGATTGAAGGTCAAGTCTCAGAGAGTGTGACGCAGTGTACCGTGACGCAAAACTGGAAAACGTTGTGCTGAGAAATGAGAGAATCGTTAAGAAGAATCGATAACGTTGGAGGTGTACAGTTCTGATGGAACTGATCATTTGGAAGCGGTTCTGAGACGGAACAGGTTTTTGATTCCCACTCTGGGTACGATGTTATTTAAAAAGAAAAATATCGTTTTCAACATTGCTATTTTCTCAACATCAAGAATCTGCTTAATCGTTTCATCATAACCTATAGACTGTAATGACACCTAATCTTTAGCTTTAGTTGTGTAACTGTTGTTCTGTTTGTCTTCATTTGTTTGCACACACTCTTCTTGGATATATTTTTTTGCTAGAGAGAAATTCTCCCGTGCACTAATATAGCTCGTCTGTGTTTGTGTGAAATTTCTCGTAGCACTCTCACGTTTAGAAGTGATTCTGAGGATACTTATTCATTTGGGGATTGTAGTCTTTTGGCAAGACTTCTGGGATGACAAAAAAAGGATAAGGCAGGATCTCAAACATCTCAACTTAAGACACCTCAGATGCTTTTGATGTGTGCAATATGTGTGTGTGCGCGCTTTGTATGTGTGCAGGCATACTAAGTATGTGCACATGTATGAAAACGGCATGTGTGTGCTCTCGTGTGTGTGTGTGTGTATGTGTGTGTGTGTCTGGAGTATCAGATTGCCTTTGAAGCAATGAAAGACCTGTGAAAAAGCCCTGCGTTGAGTCTGGGCACACACTCTGTTATGACTGCGCAGCTGTTTTTAAAACTCAGAGGCCGACTGCGAGGCCTGTGGCTTATTTGGAAGTTTGGGAGCGGGATTGAAGGTACCGACTGCACAGCCCATAATTCCACGTTACTCGCGAAAACCCACAAAAGGTCCAGGCTCTGGCTGTGTAATGGGAGCCAGCAAAGGTGTGATTCAACCATTAGCAGATGAGAAACTGCTATTAGTGTAGTCTCTCTAGCTGTGGTTAGTCCAGATTCTTTATTACGGCAGTTGTTAAGCTGGAATCATGTGAAGTTGAGTTCTCACTGCCTTAGATGTGATCTTATAGATTTGGAACTGTCAGAATGAACAGCAGGAAACTTCATCAGTCCCTCCAGGATTTCCGCGGGCCTTTTTTGAGTTGGTGTGGCTTAAAATGCCTAATTTTGCCGCAGCTTTTCAAAAAAAAATTGCAGGCTTTTTAGGTGTTTTGTTGCAATTAAGTCAAAGTTACAGAAAAATTGTGATTTTGGAAAAAATGATTCTTTAACAATTAATTAAAATGAAGGGAACAAAACCACTTCTTTTTATTAAACAATTATCATCTAGTTATTTTTGAATGTAAATGTGAGGCGTTTTTCCCACGTTTCCTGCGTCGTGTAAAGGAAGAGTGTCCGCTGACGCATGGCTCAACGTTCCAACAATGATTGGTTCGAAAAATGTGGAAAAGTTGCAGTAATTGGTCAAAATTGCACGGTAGTAATAAATTCGGGCGGATTGGCTAAATTTGCGTTAATAGTTGTGATCGCATCGTCGCAAAATCTTGGACGGTCTGATTCATAAACACAAAAATTTATCCACAAATTATCCACTTTTCCACTGCAAAAAACCAGTCAGTGCCAACGACAACCATTACAAGAAACTAATTATAACAAATGAGCGTATATAGAAAAATAATTTTCCTAAAATAGACATTTATACCATAAACCGGGGTAGGCAACTCCAGTCCTGGAGGTCCGGTTTCCTGGAGGTTTCCATCCAACTGGATTTCAGAACATTCATACCTGGTCTCAGGTAGATGACCACCAGAAGAGACTGATCAGGCAGGATGGAAAACGTCCAGGACACCGGACCTCCAGGACTGGAGTTGCCAACCCTACACTAGAGCTACTCTTACTGAAATTACATTTGATTTAGAAGCACTTAATTTTTTTTAGGGCTGTAATTTTACTCTTACTCAAGTACGTCGTCTCTTCAACCACATCTACATAATCAACATAAATCTTATTTTGCTTTTAAGTAACTCACCAACGCACTTGTCATGGCATCAGCAGAAAAATTTTTGGAAAAAATGAGATTTTACCGTCCTTCCTTTGGCGTGAATAGTAATAATGTAATCGATAACGCTCTCAAAACCAGCAGTTAGAAAGTAACTACATTTTTATTGAGACAAATCGTTGTTTTACTCAAGTATTTTTTTAACACCAGCATTTTTACTTGTAGTAGCATTTGAGTAACGTAGCACTACATCTACCTGAGTACAGGTTGCAGTACACTTTCCCCGCCCTGGTTATCTGTGGTTATATGTGTAGAAATAAGAAAACAGAAGACATGAGGAGAGACTGTGTGTGTGTGAGGAGTCCCTAGTGACTTGCATGATTGACTGAGTGGCGGAGTGACCGGTGTGAGAGTCTGTCCTTTTTTGGGGGGTGGGGGGTTAGATCTAGAGGTCTGGGGGGTGGTGGCTCAGGAGGGGGCGGCTCTGGCAAAAAGCCAATTTATCCAGAGTGGGGCTACATTGAGGAGCAGCAGTCAGGGCCTATTCAATTTGGGCTGGCCAGACTCGGATGCGGGACGGAGGGGCGGAGCATGACTCTGAGTGACAGGTGGAGGCTGAGTGACATGGCGAGGGGGTGCAAGATAAGAACGGGTCCCCTGTTACCTTGGGTTCAGCTGGATGGGCGGTGGCCATAACACACACACATTCCACATCTTTTAGGTCAGATTTTCATTCGTTATTTGATCTAGTCTAGATAATTACTACTGTAGATATGTAATAATCTAACAAGCAAATAATTTTACTCTGGAGTGTTTTTGGATGTTCCTTTTTGGATGAGTCCTAATGTAGCCACAGAATTCTGTCTTAAGTTTTCCATCTTTTCTAATGAACGGTCAGATCTTCACAATCTCCTAAAAACTTGAGCACACGACCAATAAAACCAACCTCTGTTGTGCTCCACCCTTTGTTTATGATGATTGGCCCCTGTCGCATCAAAGCTTAATGCAGGCCGGATTAAGCCCTTATGAGGGTGGCTTCAAACCACCTCCAAACCCATAGGGGGCAGAAAAACCTATGTGCTCTAGACCCCATGCCTGTGCAGGAAACAGGAAGTAGAAAGAGACAAAGGAGACTGGAGACAAAGGACTTTCACTGGCCAAGCAAACAGCTAAAGGACGAAGCACTCACAAATAATCACAGCTCGTTAATCAAGAGACTGAAGACGCAACTGGTAGGATGAGCATGTAGACCAACTTACTTATAATATAGACTGCCTCCAAGAGAATTCTGTGTGGCAGAATGGACCAAAGTTTCTAAAGCAACCTGTGGAAGAGCGGCCGAAAAAGTCTGCCAAAGAAGTTGCGGCATATGCCAAAGAAGGCATAGATAGACTCCAAAGGAAGTCTTTCTCAGCAGTCCTAACTAGAGCACAGGTTAGGAGCCTGGCTGATGCGCCATCTCCAATTACAAGTAAGGGAAGGAGCATCCATGATTCAGATGGAGAAAATTCAGAGACCCAAAATCGAAGGCTGCGGCTGGTTCTGCAATGGAAAAACTCATTGACACAAGACGTTTTAGTAGTTTAACCAAATTAATCAGAGTCATTGCCTGGGTGTGGAGAGCTGCACTAAGATGGAAAGTGGTGCTGACAAAGAATAAGGTCTCAAGTAAGCCAAAGTGGGAGGGAATCCCATCAGCACAGGAGATAAAAACCAAAGCCAATGGGATATTTTCATTTGTCTTTGAAGGCTATCAACCTAATACTAATACTGCTCAATAAAGGAGACAAAGTATTGAGCTGTTCCCTCGCGTCCTTCAGCCTTGATCAGGCCATTTCAAGTTTGGCAAGAGCTGTGGTGCTAAACTTACCAGCTTAACTTGGCAGCCCCAAAATGTGATTTTAATAGTTGAAATCTTTTCTCAGATGTCTTCCTCAGAAAGGACCTTTCAATCAATGAAGTTAAAATTTTCTATTGAAATAAATGCATGTGCAAAAAACAGGCCTGTCCTGCTCGGTTGTGAGGAATGTCGCCTGAAAGGTGTATATGAGATTTGCAGAGATGGGTAGTAACAAAGTACAAAAACATGGTTACTGTACTGTGGCGTTGCCCAGTTGTGCACAAAAATGGACTGTGAAATAAATGGGATTAAGTTGGTTCTTATAATTGTCCACAGGAACCACAACTATTGCACCTGTATTTTATGTTCCTTTCATTAATTCTATCCCCATTAGCCACACCTTTACAACAATCAGACAATCGCAGACACACCAACCAGTCAGAGGAGGATCCAGCTCGTGCAAGGATTTTACTGCTCCGTTTGGGCCTGTCTTCATTTATTCCAACTCTAAAAAGCAGTTTTGGCAAATCCAAGGTTTGAGAACTGGCTACCTCACAAAATCGGAATTATTTTGTTGAGTTACAGTTCAAATTGAGGGGTTAGCACTCCTAAAATAGCCTAAAATCTCCTGTGACTGACTCCTTTCTTTGACTCCCATAAAATAAAACACCGTAAAATATTACAGATGATTTTTTAAACACCCTTTTTATTTGGAAACATGTATCTAATATTCTGTCAGATTCAAAGTTGCAGTACTTTTGTAGTACTTTTTTCACATCTAGTCGCCATGGGAGCCAATGTAAGCATCTCACACAGATAGCAAGACTTGCCTGTGTGTATCAGAGGCGTGTGTCACAAGATAAGACTTACCAGGTGTATATATATATATATGTGTGTGTGTGTGTTTGAACAAAGCCTGCCAAGATGGTCAATCAAAGGTTTAAAATGTATGTGTGTGTATGAGAAAAAGAGAGAGAGAGAGCGCGAGAGACTCGACTCCTCTTTTGCAGTAGAGCATGGACCTATTTTGTGAGTGGTTCAGAAGGTGATGAGGGCAAAGAGTTCAGCCGAGCCGCCGAAAATGTTCCATTATGTTCCAATTACCGTTGCCGCGGCAGCGCGTGGCAGTCTCACACCCTGGTCGGGAGAGAGAGGGAGGCAGGCAGGGAGGGATGGAAGGAAGGAGGGAGGAGGAGGAGGGAGTCTTCCTCCGGCTCGGTCTCTAGAGAGCCCCATGTCTGTTTCGGGAGGGACACACAGGGGTCATCCTGTCTCCCAGTTATGGAAGCAGTTTGAAGGTGTGTGTGTATATGTGTGTGTGTGTGTTTGTAAGGATATGGAAATCTGAAATTTGTCAGGTTTTTGTTTCATTCAGTCCTCATAATGAAAAGGGTTTTATAGAAAAGTTCCAAATTTTATTAAGAGGTAAATAAAAACCTGTGTCCTCGTGAGGAATAAGTTGTGGCAGTCTACCAGTTCTCAGGATAAGAAAACTTGGGATTTGTCAGGTTTTGATGGCTTTGTAAAGACATTTTTGTACGTAGCGTCCAGTCCAGTAATAGTAATCAGTACTAGTGTAAAACCTGGCACATCTCAGAATATGGAAAGATTGGTCAGATTTCGATGGCTTTCTGAGGAGATTTTTTGGATGGGAAAACTAGGCCTCATGAAGTTAAAATGCTTTTATTAAAAAGTTCCAGATCATATGGTATTACTATAAGATCTGATCAATTTCAGGACAAAAAAGCTGAGATTTGTCATGTTTTTGTGACTTTTTGCAGACATTTTTGTCTGTGAGAATCTGTCCTCAAAAGAAAATGCTTCCAGAAAAGGTTTTATTAGAAAACTCAGAAGATTTGCTTGGTTACTGGGGTTATGATTAGCGTTAGGTTTAGGTTTAAGTTTAGATGTACTTATTTGTTATTTATATCTAGTCATTATGGGAGTGGAAGTACACAAGTGTGTTAAGTTTTTTGCTGGGACAAATTGTCCCCAAGATGATAACAAACTTCTCTTCTCTGTGAGGTTTAGTCCGACACTCCAGGATTGTTGCGATCGCCACTATTAAAGCTAATTCACCCAATACCTGCCAGGTCATTACTACAGTGCAATTTTGACCGTAACTTTTCCGCAATTCTTGACCAATCATTGTCATTTCCCGCAAAACGTCGAGCCATACGTCAGCGAATTCACTTCCTAGTTACGTTTAGAAGATGCAGGAAACGTGTGATAAAACACCTCACATTTACCTTCAAAAATCACTAAATGATTATTGCTTACTAAAGGTGGTTTTGTTCCCTTCATTTTAATTATTGTTAAAGTGTCATTATAATATTGAAATGCTGCAAAATCAGGCATTTTAGGCCTTAACAGTCTCGAAAAAGGCCCGTGAAATCCTGGAGCGACTGCTTAGAATTAGGATTAAGCAGTGTTTACGAAGCTACTTTGAAACAGTAGATGTTACATAAGGTTTAAATGTGTATGTTCTATTCATTTCACCTTTTAGATTCAGACATTTTGATGAATACGGCTATGGAACCATGATTCCATCTTTGCTAAATTTGACTCCATCCAAATGTTGTTGTTTTTTTAAAATAACAATGTAGTATTTTGCCATTTGTAAAAAAAACTTAGTTACCGGAAAAGCTACTACATTTAAAATTTTTGCTTTGCTACTGATAAGCTACTGAAAAGCTAGTTACGTCAGTAGTGTAGCTTAGTTTTTTAGCTCAAAACTAGGATTAAGCTTAGTTCTACAAGGTAACCAAAAAAGTTCACAGACAGATATCCCGACCTGGGGTGCATTTCCCAAAAACTACGTTAGCAACTAACATAGTGTTCTTTAGCAGTCAACATAGTGTAGCTAACATAGTTTACCAATACGTTAGCAACTACGTTTGTGGGAAACGCACCCCCGGAACCAATGCCTGGTGCGTTCAATGACAGAATTATCCCCAAAGGTTTGACAGATTCAGCTGCGGACAGGCCCAGCTTAAAGTCATAAAGCAGGACACCTCGAACGATCCTGCTTCAGCACCTCCATTTCTCTCTCCCCCTCCTCGAGCTATGACTGCTGTATGTAAATGCACAAAATGCTTGCATAAGACAAAGTCAATGTCCCCACTCCCATCTCCACCGCGTGGAGCAAAAACGTCAAAAAACGGCAACTTTTTTGGTAACCTTGTAGTATAGTTTTTAAGCTAAAACAGACAGAACTAAATATAATCCTTTATGCCGTGCGATGAGACTGAACATGCAAAGTCTGCATTGAAGAAAAAGAGCAAGTTTGTGTGTGTGTGGGGAAGAGTGCTTGACTGTGAACGGAGAGTTCTTTTCCAAACATTGAGCCTAAAACTGGGATCGTGTCAGCTCTGGACTCACGGACACTGCTTGACATCTCTGTCTGTTTACGTCACATTTGACCGACCCGCTCATCGTCAAGCCCTAAAATAGACGAATTCAATCTTCGCTTCTATTTTTAACCCAACTAAAATGTTGTCTCGCCATTGCCGTCCAAGCAACAGACTTTTTAAACCTGCCTTTCTTTTCCCCCCTCTTTCACTCTCCAACTCTATGGCTTTCACTCGGCCCAAGCCAAAATTGGAATATATTGGAGTAAAACGAGGGAAAAAGCGGAACGCTGGGCCAAGTTTGAAACTTTGTCAACGTTGTAAGTCATTTTAAACAGTCAGTAAAACCAAGCCAAGAAAACATCAAATCACATCACGTCACCGGGGAGCCGTTTTTTTTTCTGCTTTTATTTTAATGACACTGACCAGTTAAAGTGGTGGAAAGATCAAAGTGGGAGAAAGAAATAGGGAATTAAACAAAAGAAAGAAAAAAGTGAAAGCAGCAAAAAGGAGGAGGAAAAAAACCCAAAAAAGCAAAAAGGAAAATATTGGGTCCTGAAAAGTCCACCCACAGCTGCCTCTTTAAAAAAACTTCATTCTGTTTCCCGGCCCTAGCTGTGCGTGCGTGTGTGCGTGTGTGTATATGTGTGTGTGTGCGTGTGTGTGTGTGTGGCTCCGTCGGCTTTGTCCCTCAAAGAGCTTTTTTTTCCCTTCCTTTTGCTTTTTTTCTGCTCTCTTTTTTTCCTAGAGAGAGAGAGAGGCTGGCGCCAGCAGTCTGGAACAGGGCTGACAGGATTTGAATTATAGAAGTGGAGCGGGAGGAGGGGAGGGAGCGAGGGAAGAGAGAGAGAACCAACCAACGAATGAGAGAGAGGGAGCGAGGGAGGGAGGGAGTGAAGGGGGAAAGAGAGAGATTCAGTTTGTGTGTGTGTGTGTGTGTGTGATTGAGTGGAGCAGAGAAAGGGTTGTTATTTCAAAGGCACCAGCCACCCAGGCAAATCGGGCGGAGGAGCCGGGTGTGTGTTAGGCTGGCTGACTTGTAGGGGCGTAACGGCACATCAATCTACATCGATACATCGATTTAGCGATCGACGAACACATAGCATTGATTCAAAATACAAATGTTGTTTAGATATCGCACATATTGTGATTTCCCTCGTCGGGTAGGGCTGTACTGATACATCGATCCCCAGCGATATATTGGTTTGGTGATGGACGAACCCGTAGTATCTACCGAAAATGAAAATTTTATGTCCCACACCAAGTAGGGCTGTAACGATACATCGATCAGCAACAATTCAATGATCAACCTCGATCTGACATCAAATCTTAATCAGATATCTAACATGTCGATATCGATCAACAAAAAACAACACTGATTGTAAATTGTAACACGGCGCAAGTAGTTGTGTAACGATACATCAATTTAATGATCAACAAACCCTTTTGTTTAAAAAGAATAATAATAATAATAATAATGATAAAAGAATTACCAAAAAAACAAAAAAAGATCAACAAACCTTTAATATCGATCCACAATGAAAATGTTGATCAGACATAATCACTTCGCTTTACATCAGATCACATGAAGGAGCCATTTGACATTTCTGTTCCTGAGCTCATCCATACATTTCAGGCCTGTTCACACGACTGGGGATATTTTTATAAATGTATATTTTTTTATCCGTTTGGGCCTTTCGTTTACATGTATCCGCAGTTTTCCACTTTGGATTGTGCATCAAAAATATGCATTTGAAGTGGCTAAAACTCTGTTTACGTGTAAACAAAAGGCCCGAACGTATTAAAAATATGCGTTTATAAAAATATCCGCGGACGTATAAACAGAGCCTTAATTTTTAAAAACTAGGCCTATGTTGTTTTAATAAAACAACCCTGCTGTTTAATATAAAGTCACTTTACAATATGTTTTATGTACAAGTGATGTTTTTGGATCGATGCTATAATATCGTTGACCATTAAATCGATGCATCAGTGTAGATCAATGTATCGTTACACCCCTAGTTGTATGCGGTTTTGAACGCAGCACTCATTTTTTTGCCTTCCTTCACACTCTGCATTACCCAGCTCGGACTGCTTGCTTGCTTGCTTGCAATCCTGCTCATATTTCTCTGGATGTAATCTTCTCTTCCTCTCCTCCCTCTCTCTCTCTCTCTGTTTCTCTATGCTAGGGTTTGGTTGGAGCCCAACATTTGGAATCACTTCTGGTCTAGGGCGTTTCACACTGAAACACTCTGTGCTTTTTCCATCCTCGGCACAGGCTGTTCTCTCTCTCTCTCTCTCTCTCTCTCTCTGTTCCCTTCGTTTCTCATCTACACGCACACACATTGCCGCAGACGCAAGCACGGAGCCGGTTCGGAGCTGCAGTCTCTGATGGCTTCGCTTGTTTCGAGTAAGAACTTGGGTTCCAGGACGATCAAAAATAGAGCGAGGTTGCATCGCTGCGGTTTGAAAAATAACCGGAACGTTCCATATTCGCTGTAGCAAATGCTTTTGCATAGGGTGATATTCGAATCAGAATCAGATTTATTTGGCAAATAGATTAAAACCAAACGTGGAATCCGGTTGTTATTGTGTCTCTAGCACTAATGTACACAATATAGATATATGAAACACTGTAAATACTAGGAAACAGATCGATACACAATACACAGTGAACATACCCACTAAACAGTGGACAGTATACAATACAAAATATACTACACGACATGCAACTCACAGTCAACGTACAGGACGTGTAAGGGCTGTGGTTATGTTACTGTTCAGCTCTTTATATGAGTGATTGCATGAGTAACCTAGCGTTACTGCCTTCCTTCTAGAGTTATCCATTTATCACTCAGTATATGTTGTGTGGTAAACATGTGTATAAAGGTCTGTTTGATTTTTGTGAGGGCCCCAGTGCATTGTGGGAGGTGGGAACAGACGCTGGGGTCTGGAATGCATTCGACAGCCTGAAACAATTTCAGTACGAGGGGAGCGAAGGACTTAGTTTACTCCATTAAAAAGCCTCAGCACTCCCCACTCGGAATATGTCGTGCGTTTAGCTGTGATCTGAGTCTTCATAGTACCACATGCTAACAGAGAGGGTCGGGGAAGCTACTTTTAAAACATAGCTTTTCAAGCTAACTGTGATTAAGCTACAGCCAATGCTAAAAGTTTAAATATAGTAGTTAACTACACTGCAGGTTGAAGGGAAAAAGCAAAAAGCAAAAACTAACTAATCTGAGCTATTGCATGTAATAATACTTCATATTTATGCTGTAGGGCACTCTTAAAGACAATACATTTTTAAAAATTGTGAAACATAATATTAACAACGTAATGCCAAAAGGTTTGGAGGTTAGAGGGTGTTTTGATTTTCCGCTAGCACAAGTTACACTCAAATGTTTAAGTTCTGTCCATTTTGCCTTTCACAGTCATACTGTTTGTACGAATAAAAATAAATTCGGCCATGGATTCTTGCTTCCATCTTAGTCAAGGTGGACTCCATCCTCCGACTCCATCTCGCAGCTGTCAAGAGCGCACTGTGATGTGATGTGGTGAACGTGTGCTGCACGAGCATGGCGCCCTATCAGATGCCACTTCTGCCCGTTTAAAACCATTAGAAACAGCTGCTACTTCAAAATAGCCGTTTTTGTAACGAGAGAAAAATGATAGATGTTTAATAACGATATAACAATAATTTTAAGTCCCACATTGAAAATAGTTAATTAATTGTTAGCTCCTGCCCAACACTGATAATTGCATATCAAATAACAGCACTCTTTACGTCACACGCTGCCGTTTACACTGAGAACGCCTTGTGAAAGACCTAAAACCAAGCTTGAGAGCTGCAGTGTTGCGCTATTTCAGGACGAGTCTGTCTCTTCTCTGTGTGCTTATCTACTGCTGCTCTTTGCTTTTTACACTTCACTGCTCCATTTGCAATAAACAGATGTAAATGCTTCCTCCTCGTCGGCACTTCCACCGCCGTATGAATTATGGACTGTGCAAAGATGAGAGATCAAACCTGCGAAGTGGAGCTGGAGAACGGAGAGAGAATACACAGTAAAAATTACAGCATTCTTTCAACAGATGCCAGAGATCTAGTGTATTGTATTGATCTGTCACTGAGCACTGTGCAGCGATTCACAACTTAAACAAAACGATACTACGACGTTCTATTGTGTTGATGCTTTAAGGAGTAAGCAGTAACTTACTGTGTTGTGAAATTATAGTAAAATACTGTAGGTTAATAACTGTAAACTTACAGTAGATGTTTGACGGATGGAGAAAACATCAGAACAAAACATCAGAACAAAACAGCCAGAACTCGAAATCAGCCAAACTCAAAAATCAAAACAATGTTACATTGTTAAAAATATATTTACATGAATGAATTACTTTTAACATCATCATTTGCTTTAAGCGTATACGCTCATTACTTTTAATCGTAAGTAGTTTGTAGCTTGAAAAGCTGACATTTAAAAGTTGCTTCTCCAAAACTCAATTGTGGCTTGACACTGCATTGTTGTAGATACAGATTTTCAAATTAATGTTAACATCATGCTCTACATTTTTACATTTTTTTTCATTTAGCTTTAAGAGTATCTCAAGTTAGCGTTAAGGTGCTAGCTACTTTTAATCTTAAGTAGCTTAAAGCTGCCAATTAAAAGTAGCTTCTCCAAAACTCCAATTCTAATTATTGTGATTTGGCACTGTATTGTTTTAAATAGTGATTTTAAAACTAATTTTAACATCATGCTTTTTACCTTTTTAAATTGAACTTTAAGACTATCTTACTTTAGTGTTGATATCCTAGCTACTTTTAATCGTAAGTAGCTTGAAAATATGCTGCTTAAAAGTTGCTTCTCCAAAACTGACACTAAATATTGTGATTTGGCACTGCATTGTTTTAGATTTTCATATTAATGATAACATAATGTTTCACTTTTTTTGCTTTTTAAATTAGCTTTAAGAGTATCCTACTCTCACTTAGATACTTTTTATTTTTAATAGCTTGTAGCTTGAAAAGCGGCTGTTTAAATGCAGCTTCTCCAAAACAGATTGTAATTTTTGTAAAAGTTTTGCTCTAAGAGTTTCCTTTTCTTGTTTCTCAGCCACTTTTAATCTTACGTGGCTTGTAGCTTGAAAAGCATCCTCCCTAACACTGCTAGTTATGACGATTAAGGGAGCGAGAGAGTGGGGTCACTCAGTCAGGTGTGGTGATCATCTGTGCTGTCTAATGAGGTTCAGACTGGTGCGAGCGGTCAACTGAGACTAGTCCAGGTCGGGTTTGGGGTTAAGGTCAGGCTGCAGCTATCATGGGTGTGTGAAACGGGGGGAATGAGGTCACCATCTACCCCAATACACACACTTTCACCCTCGTGTAGGTGTGGATTCGACAGCAGCTCAGTTCGAAAGGTGGAATGTAATTCTAAATGTTAGAACAATTTAAGAGATTTGTTTTGAACCATTTTCAATTTTGAACGCAAGTGTGAAAACCTCTGCTTACTGCACGTGATGAAATGAAATATGGAAAAATTCAGATGTATAAAAGCTCGCTATTTTCTATCTCATCTTTGAATATAAGGCGGAGCTAAGCAGTCCCTCCAGGATTTCGCGATGTTGCGATCACAAGTATTAACGCAAATTTAGCCAATCCCTTTGAATTCATTACTACCATGCAGTTTTGACAAATTTCCGCAACTTTTCCGCAACTTTTGGACGATTTATTGTCGTTTTCTGCAAAACGTTGAGCCGTACATCACTTCCTTGTTACGTTTAGTAGACGCAGGAAACGTTTGTGATAAAAAAGCTGCACATTTACCTTAAAAAATAACTAAATGATCAATGGTTAATAAAAATAGTTGTTCCCTTCATTCTAATTCATTTTAAAAGAATCATCATAAAGGGGGACAAAATGGCCAAATTTTCCACAACTTTGACTTGCTCCAGCAACTTTATTGCAACAAAACTTCAAAAAAAAACACAGCAACTGTCATCACAATTTTTTTTTAGGAAAGTTGCTGCAAAATCAACGTTAACGTTAAACGTTAACACATTTTTAGCCACAGTACAATTCTTTCACGACCAATCTTTACTTTTTAAATGTGAGATGTAAAAAACAGCATCAACACTCTCAAAAAAACACTTCTCTTTAAATTAAGATTGTGTTTTAACTGCTCGATGCTCTCATCAATAAGGAGAATAAGCTGGAATTAGATTTTTCTGTTTTGGATTTGCTTTGAGATTTGGTTGATGGAAGAATGAGACGTCGCTGCTGTGCTGAGGTGGAGGATGTTGGAAGGTTCGGACTCCTTTGGGGCCAAAATCCACTCTCTGCAGGGTTAAAAGTTCATTGCGCTGATCTGTACCGAGACACTACCCACAACCCCCTGCTGCCGTTGCACAGCCCCCTCCCACACACACACACACACACACAGAATGAGAGACAAAGTGTGTGTGAGAGGTGGAAAGCAACCACAGATCTCCAGAAATTCATCTGCAACCACAATGTTTTCTCAAAATATTTTAGTCTACAATGTGTAATAAACCAAAAGTGAGTTTGTGAGAGTTTGACCAAGAAATGACCATCAGTATTAGATGACCAAAAAGGGGAAACAATGCACAAACATCTGTCCTAACATAAAAATACCACTTTGGAACATTCATAACAAAATTTAAGATCTGTTCACCATCTCACGAGAACCGATTTCCATCTCTCAACACCACCGGGCCTATCATTGATCTTTTCATTAATGATTGGCTGCTGCCTCAGCCTCTGGACAGATGTCTTTAATTGCTATTGGCCCAGAAGGCTGAGGAGAAGGCGGGTCAAGTTTGAGATTATCTTGACCGCAGACAGAAATATCATTAAAGCTATAAAGGCCTGGAGAGAAGGAAAATGAGGTGGAAAAATGGGCAGAGTCAGGGGTTCAGAGGGAAGTTATACGTCAGATTTTTCAGATTCATAATTTTTGTTCACGGTTAGGGAGTTTGCCCCTTGACCAGAAGGTCACTGGTTGCAGACCAGCACCGGTAAAGGTACCACTTAGGTACTAACACCAAACACTGCTGCCCAAAAAAGCTGCCCACTGCTTCACGAATGGGTCAAATGTAGAGGTCACGTTTCGTTGTTGTGGTGGTGGCCTCTGGACCAAAAGGTTCTTGGTTCGAATTTCCACCACCACCACCATCGGGTCCCTGAGCAAGACCCTTAAGTTGCCCCAAGGAGACTGTCCCTGAAATTAGGAAATAAATGTCGCTCTGTGGTGTGTTTACAATTCACTCACTTTAACACAAAGCCTTCTAAAATCGCTTTTTGACTTGCAGTTCATTTTTAGAACCTGTAGAGGCAGCGTTCCAAAGGAATCCCTAGAAACAAAAGATAAACAAAGATGTACTGTATTAGGACTCACCAGGAATCTATGGAGACCTCAGTATCTGGGACCAACTGACACTTTGTCGGACCAATTTAATACTGAACTAATTTAGTAGTGACCGAAAGAGCGAGACCGCGGATACAAGCGGCCAAAATGGGGTTTTTCTCCGCATGGTGTCTGGGTTCTCCTTTAGAGATAGGGTGAGAAGTTCGGACTTCCAGGAGAGTCTCAGAGTAGAGCGACCACTTCCTTGGCGGCTAAATGGCAAGGGTTTCCGAGCATGTCCTTCAGGGAGGAAGCCCCAGAGCAGACCCGGGACACGCTGGAGGGATCATATCTCTGGATATGATGGATGAATGGATGATATGATGGATGGATGATGGATGAATTTTGGCTTAATTTTGCTGAGTGGATCTTAGTAAGCGGCCCCAGCAACAACTCGGGATTCGAAAGCGTCCTTTGGACTAATTTTCCATCTTCACTTCTTTAAAAATGATTGATTAACAAATAATCTTGAACTAATGTTTACTTGTGTACTAAATGTTTACACACCCCAGTCACCCAGAGGAGGATGTGGTCGCCTTCTGAGTCTTGGTTCCTCTGAAGGTTTCTTCCTGCTAGAGGGAGTTCTTACTCGCCACTGTGGCCTCAGGCTTGCTTGTTGGGGGTTTGGGTTGGTTATGTGTAAAGCGCTTTGTGACAATGAGTGTTGTTAAAGAGCGCTATAGAAATCAAATTGAGTTGAAATGAATGTAACTTACATAGTATATGCATTTTTACTCTTACGTGTTGCTACTTGAGAGGAAGCACAAAGGCTGATGGGGTTTGATTTATACTAAAACTGATCTGATAAATTAGTCAAAGTTGAAATGGATGGAAATTACACATTAAGATTGAAATATACTTGCCGTTAACCACTTACGTATGTACGTACGTACAGCCGCGATCCGTATCCTGCATTCTTTGCGTCGATTTTGTGCACGTACTCAAAAACTAACAAAACGTATTTGGAGATGCAATACCTGCGTAATTTATAGGGGGCAGTGTTGCGAGAAACCGAAGGGTGACAACCAGTCGCTGAGCGCTGCCTGCTGGGTCACTGTGAGTCTGATTGTGTTCAATATGAGGGCGAATTCGACGGAACAATTCATCAAACACTTAAGAGACATTCTGAAATATTCCCGGTGTTTTTCCTCGTCAGTGTCTAAACCAGAGAAAAGAATTCCCCATTTTGCTGACGAGATCTATTAAGTGGTCGAACGTACCATCTCCGCCATTTTCGTTTTCTTCTTTGGTGCCGTCAGCATGATGAAGATTAATGCTTCTTCGACTGAAGACATGTTTGGAATAACAGATGGCGATTTTAAGATACAGGTGTTCATTCATGTATTAGGTTTGTGGCCTTGACACCGACCCCTAGTGGTAAGGAGAACACATTACAGATTACGACGCACAGTACGGACGCAAGTATATCAGCACAAATGTTAACAACGCAACTGTGTACGGATACACATACGTAGATCACAGCAAGTATAGCCTTTAGAGTGTAACTTATGGAAGTGGAAAAGCAAAGGCGTACTTCTAAAACGTCACTGAAACTTCACGATGGTTTGACATCACATTTTTGATTTAAATATTACATTTAACATAACATTTCACATTTTTTAACGTACACATTTGAATGTAACTTACATAAGCTGAAAATTGAAACCTCATTGAGATTTGACATTACACTGTTAAAAAAATACTAATTTAATTAAATTAACTTGCTTTAAAAGTATCTTACAGCATCGCTATGAAGTATTATTGGATGAAACTGCTTTAACATAGTTAGCTACTTTTACTTTGTAGCTTGGAGTTTAACTAACTACTATATTAAAACAGTAGCTTGGCTGTAGCTGAGGTGTTGTTCATATCGTAACTGACGTAACAAACGTTACATTTCACGAAGAATGTCAAAAAAATCTGTCACATGCCACGCAGTTAGTTTTTTTATTTTCAGTTTGAATTGAATTCTGAGTTTGAGTTTCAAAGTTTAGGCAGTGTGTTTTTTGTGTGTGTTTTGTGTGTGTGTGTGAGCTGGAGAGAGAGCTTGTGCACCCATTTGTATTTATTTGTATGTATAGGTGTGTGTGTGTGTGTTTGTGAGAGAGTGTGCATCCATGTCTATTTATGTGGTGTGTGTGGACGTGGATGTACATGCTCTGATCCGTACTGAGCGGAGAGAGAGAAAGCTCTGGGAAACGGAGAGAGAGATAGATAGAGAGAGAGAGAGAGCATTCTTTCCTGCTGAAGTCACCCTGTCTGTGGCGATGGGAGAGCAGAGAGCTGTCTGCACACACACGCACACACACACACACATTCAGCCGTCTGTGTATGTGTGAGTGTCGGAGCGAGTGGGTGGGAGTACACACCACCGCAGGGGTTTTAGAGTGGAAGAAGAGGGGAAGAGAGGGAGGGAGGGAGGAAAGGGGTGGGGATGGAGGGAGGGAGGGAGAGAGGCACACTAAACCAGAAAGAAAGAGATAGGGAGGAAGATATGAGGGAAGAGAGAGAGAGAGAGAGAGAGAGATAAAGAGGGACGGAGAGAGGGAGAAAGAGCAAAAAGAGAGAGGGAGAGGGACAAAGATTTGAAGAGGGACCGACAAAGAGAGAGGGATAGAGATAGAGAGTGAGATGGGGAGAGAAAGAAAGGGAGGAAAGATGGAGAGAGAAAGAAGGAGGGTGCGAGAGAGGGAAAGAGAAAGTGGGGGTAAGAGAGCTGGGGGAGAGAGAGAGAGGGGCTCAGGGAGGGACAGATGAAAACAGAGGAAGGGATAGAGAGAGAGAGAGAGAGAGAGAGAGAGAGAGGGGAGAGGGGCAAGAGAGGGAAGGAGAGGTTGGGAGAAAGGGGGGGGGGACAAAGAGAGACAGAAAGAGGGAAGGAGAGAGGGAGGAAAGCAAGAGAGGTGAAAAAGAGAGAGGGAGAGGGAAAGAGAGAGATTGGAAGAGAGGCAAAGAGAGAGCGATGGAGAGAGAGAGAGAAAGAGGGTGAAGGACAACAGAGAAAAGAGAGAGAGATTGTTAGAGAGATGGTAGAGACAGAGAGTAAGATGAGAGAGAGAGAGAGAGAGAGAGGGTAGATAAAGGAGAGGAAGGAAAGAGAGAAATATAACATTTAATAAAAGTATAAAGTGATGTTCCAACATCATCGTCATGTTCAGTTTGGATCTATACTATGTGCTCGTTGATCACTGAACCGTTGTGTTGTTGTAGTCTGATGTATCGTTACACCTCTCATCATTCTGCTGCTGGTTACTATGTTCAGCCAAATGACCTCTAAACGAAGAACAGCAAAAAAGAGAAGAAAAGGAGGATGAAATAAAACACGAGAGAGCGCACAAAGGCAAATGTATAAATCCTGAAGGCTGTAAAGGTGTAACTGACCTTCATCTGCAGGAAGGACACAGCGGACAGACGTTAATGTAACATCGGCTACGTGTTGTTTTACTAGAGCAAAATAAATACATTATATAATAATTATAGCTTTGTCACAGTCATTATTGTGTGTTCTTACTAGAACCATGTTCACAGGAATTAGAACCCGGCCTTCACATACAAAAAATGTCATCGCAAAGCTGCAAATTAAATGTGACCCTCCACGGCAAAACCAGTCGCTTGTCACAATGGAGGTTTCTAAAAAAAGGCTGTTTATGTGGCGTGGGGTAAAAGTAAAATAGTAAAATAGTGGAAGGTCTATACTGTACTGTTGTGATTAAATTTCGCTGAAAAACTTACCCTTTCCATCCTAAAAACGTGACTTTCTTGAGGTGAGGAATTCAATTCCAGCAGAATGTTAAAAGTTTCTGTTTGACCGCTCTACTTCAATATTTGATGAAATCCACTGGTTGACTAAGCGTGAAGATATTTCTCCGGAATCCATCTTACGTCTCCAGTTCGGATAACCTAGCGCGGGTAAGGCTATCCATGTAGCTGCGAGCATGGCGTAGGCTATTAAATACTAAGCGTAACGCGTGACGCACCAAGCGTCTGTGAGTGCTTTCGGCGATAGTCAACTTCAAAGGCAGATTTCTCCGTTTCTCACTTGGCGTGACAGGAGAAACCCGACTCCTTTGAATGGTGATATCTCAGTCATATGTCGTCCGATTCAGGTATCGTTTTTGAAGCTTGATTTATGCCCTTTCATAGAAAACCTCTTAACTCAATTTAAACAATTTGAAAATTGGCGACAAGCGACTGGTTTTGCCGTGGAGGGTCACAAATCAACTTTATTCTAACATCACTTTTTGTTTTTATGATGTTAATTACTGTTTCAGTGTTTTTTGACCACTAGGAGGAGAACGCTGACACAATAGCGAACAACCCTACTTAGTTATGAAAATTCTGTAAAAATGTGGGAAGGTTAATGTTAGTAATAAGGAATTAACACATTTATTTTATTCGTTTCTGTCTTTCCTTCTTCAAGCCGTTTCAAACTGCGAACACGAGACTCTATTTCGTTTTTTCCAAAACCCGACATAGGAGGCGGAAGGGACTTTCAGAAAGCTCTAACATTTACATAGTGGTGAATTTAGAGCAGTCCACTCTCCCTCTCTCTCTCTTTCTTTCACTCAGTTGCTCCGACTTTTTTCCGAAAAATTTGCACAAACGAGAGCTTCTCTCGGTCTCTAAACTTCCTTGAGAAGAGGTCTCCTTAATATTGAGGCCTTCGGTGGCTCCTCGACTTCTCTCTCTCTCTCTCCCTCTGTCTTTCTCTCTCCACTTCCCTCCATCCTTCCTTCTTTCCATGCTGTACAGAGTCCTGGAAAGTCAGGCCACAATAAGGCGCTCCAAGCCCGTCTGTAATCGCTCGGTCTGAAGCGACGTCTGGCATGGGAAACAGACATCACGGAGGAGGATGGAAGAGAATGAGGAGGGAGGAAGGGGGGTTACAATGAGATTAAAATGAGGTTGCACACAGTCCGCGTTCCCCGCGCCAAAATAAAACCTGTCATGCCGCCGAGAGAGGATGATGTATGGCGCTCAGAAGCAGACGAGTACGGAGCATTTCGGACTTCACAACTCTGGTTTAAGGCCTCGACGTAGGGGGCGCTGGTGAAAATCTGAGTTTTTACACTGTTTAGTAATGGGATGGGAATCAAGCTAATGGAAGCTTCTAGAGCGGTGCGGAATTTGGCAAGAGCATTAACTTGAAAAGATTCAAGATTTTTGTCACCGCCAATAAATGAAAAGCTAGAATTTGGAATTAAAGTTGTGGTTAAGAATTAAAAGATCTTCTGATAAAATAAGAGTAAAATAATAGTTATAGAAATTGATCTTAAAAGATTTATACTATAAGCTGTAAGTGTACATGCGTATATTGCTAAGAGACTAGATATGTAAAGTGAAATGTTCCTTTTGCTGTAGAACGAATAAATAAATTTTTACTTTAATAACAATGTTGAGGTGTATCTAACTAAAATTAGCGAAACCACGAACTTGACTACTTCTTTCAGTATTGGCTTATCAGTAGTCCAAGCTACTTTTTAAAACACGTATTAGCTTTTCCGGTAGCTATTTGTAATTACTGATATTGTTTTGCCAAATGATGTAGTTAGCAACTGTTCTCTGTAGCTTGCCTGTCGTCGTATATTATAAATGAAGTCGAAAAGTTACTGTCTAAAGTATTTTCCTCAACAAAACAATTCTAACAATGTTAAATTATTAATTTAATATGGTTCTTAGTCAGTATTAGAATGCTTGCGTACAAAAGTAACGAGTTACAATGTAGTTACTTTTTGCTATAGCGTAGTAATGTAAGAACTTTTCTTATCAATTTTCAGTAATATTTTACTTTCGGTACATGTTCAGTAATGCGTGCGTTACAAAGCACCTTTAACCAAAAATGTATTTGTTTAAAAACAGCAAGACCGTGAGACCTCATATTAATTATCTGTGATTTTAAAAATTTCCTGTTGGTGGTTAGTTGAGCTGATGCATCACATAAGGCTAAGGATGGCAGAAGACAGCAGTACTTTTTCTTGAGGTGGACATTGCGCATTACTTTTGAGTTAAGTCAGAGATAAAGACAAAAACAATATTTTTAATGGTCAAAATTGCAATCTTTGCCCCAAACCTAGACTATCGACATTGAAATAGCACTAGCAGTTTGAAAAAAACACCTTGAGCATTAGGCATGACTTATGTTGTGAATCTCTTGAATTAGGCTGTACAGTGTCGGGTACAATTTCAATTTCAATTTCAGCTCCAAACAATCACAAAAATAATGTAATCGACAAAACAATTATAATTACAATTATTTTTACAATGCGTCTGCAAAATATACTCATATTTTGTCTTGTGTTCCGAATGACACCGCTGCCTTTCGCACCTTCGAAGACTGAGCGCGTGTGTGTTCTGGTGGCGATGTATACAGTCTGGTAAAAAGATGGTAGGAAGGAGAGAGCAGCATAAAGTCTTAAATAGTAACACAAAGTAAAGTGTTAAATGATAAATTTCAGATTGACCAAATTAATGTTGATTATGTTTTTTTCATAATCGAGCAGCCTATCTTGAATTCAAAGAGAATAAAGGAATAACAATCGTAAAAAATTTTTATCTTTTCTTGTCGTTATAGTAAGCATTAATGTGGAATATAGTTTTGTTTTGTTTAATGATGAACAAGCCTAGACTTAATATATATTCCACCTCTATTATGATGTTATTCAAATTCTAGTCATTTTTCATTTGGCAACAGTAATGTTTCTTGAATTGTCTCTTAAGCCCTTACTTTGCCAGTTATAGTAATCATATTGTTTGTAGCCTGGTTAGCACATAATCATTATGCTACAAAACATCACCTTTACGAACGTATAACCAGTCTGCAATATTTTTCTCTCATATTATTAGGAAATGTCAAGTTATATCGTCACAGTTATTTTTTAATTGTAACTGAAAGTTACAGAAGTCATGTAGCAGTTACAATTCTGACACCTGATAATATTGTAAAGATGGCGGATTATATTTGAATACCAGTAACAAGTAATGTATAGTGTATTACACTTTGCAAGTAGCTTGCACAACATTGTTCTTAGTAGAGGTGTGAACCTTCACTGGCCTCGTGATTTGATTGCGATTATCAGGTCAACAATTGATGATACTCCAGAATAAGCAGTAGTCTGTGGCCCACTGTGTTTCTTAATTTATTTTTGATATTTGCATTAAATTCATCATTCATAAAGATGCACAAATCGTACAAATGTTTTGAAAAATAAATCAAATGAAATAATTTTTAAAAAGTGATTTCAGTAGTGAAACTGGACTGCATGTAATGGACCCCCTGCAATGCTGCAGTGGCGATAGACATCGGTAGAAAACCTCCTGACATAATTATGGTCTGCCACTGGGTCAGTGCAGTCCAGAATCATCCGTCTGTATCACGAAGCATATCGATTATGTGATTAATTGTAACACATTTAGTTCTAAGTGGCAGAAAGAACTGTAGAAACTGATGAAACAAGTTTACATTCTTGTCAACTGTTTCATCCACGATATGAAACAAACCAAATGCAAAGTGAACAAAAAATCATTCCGGTCCTTTATTGTTTCTGCTTTTCGATATCTAAACCACTTCTTTTTGATGAAGCCCTGCGCGCACACTACAGCACAGCACACAGTGCACCACAACCATATGTGACCTCTGCATTTGACCCACCTGTGAAGGAGCAGTGGGCAGCTGACATGGGCAGTGCCGGTACCTTAACTCTGAGTACTTCAGTGGTAATTATTACATGCTGCATTTCCTAGAGATTCCACATTTAACTGTGATTTGTAAACTATATGGACTTCACGTTTATTAAACTCTCACACTCATGAGTGTTAGTCCAAAAATAATGGCCAAAGAGGGTAGTGAAGCAGGAGTGAGATGGCTGTTATTTCAGGCCTTCTGCCCGTTCAGGATTACCAACATCGCCTCTAAACTGTTTGTTTAATCCATTTAAAGTGGCACTTGTCAGTGGCAGCTATAAACAGGACATTCAAGCCAAGTGCCTTTTACAGCCATTACGCTCCATTCTCTTTGATGTCACGGCTTTTAGGAATTAACAAAGGGCTTAATTTACCGGCCTTGTCTCGAAACATACATAGCGTCTTGATTTCAAGTTCTAACCGGATATGGAAACTGTGGTGTTAAGGTCACTGTCTAGCAACCCTTAATTCTTAAACAAAGTAAAGTAATAAATTTGCTGATGGCTCATAGATTTGTCTACAAAACTATGCTTGCTTTAAGAGATGATGGAACTCTACACTAGTCTTGATCAGTTCAGAACAAAAATACCCACACTATTTAAAAATAATTTGTATTTTGTTCTGAACCCCGATCATAACTAGTGTAAGATTTTCTTTTTATTTCTTCAGCTACTGTAGTTTAAAAGAAAATCGTTTGTTCCAGTTCTGATTAGTTCAAAACTGATGTTGTGGAAAAATTTAAATTTCAGAAATGTAGTTATATAGCAATTTGGCTTCCACAGTGCCTGAAATGAACATTCTAACATGCTATATTTTAGCATTAGACTTTTATACTTTATCTCCATAAACGTTTAGTAGATTAAAAAATGTTACTTTTTCGTCTACTAAATTAGAAGTAAACAAGTGCACAACTAAACAGGTGGCGTGTTTCCAAAAACATCGTTGCTAAATACTATGTTAGTTCCTAACGTACAGTATGTTAGTTGCTATTATACACTATGTTAGTTGCTAACGTACACAATGTTAGTTGCTAATATACTATGTTAGTTGCTAATGAACACTATGTTAATTGCTAACATACACTATGTTAGTTGCGTACACTATGTTAGTTGCTAATGCACTATCTTTGGTTGCTAACATATACACTTATGTTGGTTTTGCTAATGAAACACCTGTGGTTGCTAATGAATACTATGTTGGTTAGCTAGCGTGCACTATGTTAGTTGCTAACATACACTATGCTGTTGCTAACGTACAGTATGTTGGTTGCTAATAAACATATGTTAGTTGCTAGCGTACACTATGTTAGTTGTTAACGTACACTATGCTGATTGCTAATGTACACTATGCTGGTTGCTAATGTACACTATGTTAGTTGCTAAGGAACACTATGTTAGTTGCTAACATAGACTATGTTAGTTGTTAACCTACACTATGTTAGTTGCTAATGTACACTATGCTGGTTGCTAACGTACACTATGTTGGTTGCTAAGGAACACTATGTTAGTTGCTAACGTACACTATGTTAGTTGCTAACCCCAGAATTGTCTGTAATATGTAACTGGGATTGATTTAGTAAAATGTGCCTGCGACCTCCGCATTTTAAAGATGTAGCAGGTCCTGTTGAGTCTCCCTCCCTGTATTCCTGTGTATTTTTCTCCAGCATGTCTGCACAACTCACTTGTGAACCAAAACAAGTACCTTCTCTTGTCTCAAACCAGTCAGGCAACTCTTGCAGTTTCAACACAGATGAGACATGCAAACACACACACAGTCACACACACAGTCACATACATTACTTTGGGGACATTCCATAAACAACATGCTACCAGGGCTGCAGGTTTGCTTTTGAAATTGGTGGGGACATAAAGCACCCCGCTATACTTCACGATACCTACCACCTTATCAAACAGCATGAGTATGTTAGTTAATTAACGGTAACTAGTGTGCAATAGTGCAACTCTACATATCTTTCATACATGAACATTGTGTAATAATAATGTAATTATTTGGCTGTCGTAAATCAGTCTACTTTGTCTTTATCTTGCCTGCTAACAACAACCAAAAGTAGCTTCTGATCTCTCCGCGTCAACGAGAAAATAAAGCCAGTCCACACTGCTGATGTGTGTTTGGGGACGTCAGGCCTCAGTAGAAAACCCCATTTAACCCTTTGTATAGCGAGACGTGTTATGTTAGATGTTCATGGAGTGTCACGTTTTGGTTTGATCAAAGTTATTAGTGGGGACAGTTCAGCAACCGCTAGATATTGGTGGCGACACACACCACACCGTCCACACACAGTTCTATGCTCTTGTGTGTAACTACATAAATTTCTTGCTATTAAATCTAAGTCCAACCATAAGCTCAATAACGCAATTGAATCATTTCTGCTTTTAATCACTTTCTAACATGCCTTTAAATCACTAACGCTGTGTAAGCAAAAAATGTGGGGACACCATTTGTTAGTCCAAAAGGTAGCTATGATGTGCCTGCTGCGTTTGTGAGGTCCTTGCAGTATGCGTCCCATAATGACTAGACGTAAATAATGCTACATGACTAACCCTAAGTAAACTCAGTAAACAAAAGCTAGTTTTCTACATAAAACCTGCAACTTTTTCTATAAAAGCCTCAAAATCGTAACCGCGTTTTTCCTGTTTCTAAGGTCAGGTTCTTCTGTCTTTCTCTCTTTCCCCATTCTCTCTGTCACTCTCCTTCTCTCTCCCTCACTTCGCTTTATCTAATTTCTCTTCATCCTTTTTTCCTCTCTCTTTTCCATTCTCTCTCTCTCTTTCTCCCTCTTTTTCTTTCTTTCTGTCATTCTCTCACTATATCTCACTCTCTGTCCCTCTTTCTCTTTCTTTATCTAGTTCTCTCTCTCCCTTTCCATCTCCCTCACTTCCTCAACTCTCTCTTTCACAAGCCTCAAACATCCCCATCCTGCCCTTCTATCACGCTATTTGTTCTCTCTCATTCTCTTTTTATCTCTTTCGTCCCTCATTCTTTCTTTCTATCTTTCCTCTCCTCTCTCTCTCTTGTTCTTACCTCAGCTGAGAGTGTATATTTGTGTCTTTTTATATTGGTTAGTTTTGTGGATAAAAACTCTTTGCAAGAATTTTACTTAATGAGAATCAGTTTCTAAAAAATTCAAATATCAGGCTCTCCTATCCTTGTGAGGACACCGGCGCCCTCACAAATCACCTCCAAATGCCACACACACACTCACACTCACACACACACACACACCTACATGCCGGTTTCAGACGGGCCGGATTCAAACACCCCTCCCGTGGCCCGTAGCTAGCCTCCCAGAAAGCCTTTTCATTTCTCACAGTGGCAGCGAGTGCAGAGGCAGGAAAATAGTGAGTGAGGAGGAGGCGAGGAGGAGGCGAGAAGGAGAGAGGAGGCGGGAGGAGGAGTGGAGGCAACATTGTAATGATGGAGGCAACTCGATACTCTTACGTACTGAATATTCCCCCTGGAGGCTTTTCAATACCCGAGCACAGCAGAACGCTGGAGTCGTTTGCCCCCCCCCCCTCACTCTCTCTCTCCCTCCCTTTTCCCTCATCCTCTCTCTCTCTCTCTCTCTCTCTCGCTTCCCTCATCCTCTTTTCTCTCTCTCTCTCTCTCTCTCTCTCTCTCTTTCATCCCTCATCCTCTTTCTTTCTCTCTCTCTCTCTCTTCCCTCATCCTCTTTCTCTCTCTCTCTCTCTCTCTTCCCTCATCCTCTTTCTCTCTCTCTCTCTTCCCTCATCTCTTCTCTCTCTCTCTCTCTCCTCTCTCTCTCCTTTTCCCTCATCCTCTTTCTCGCTCTCTCTCTCTTCCCTCATCCTCTTTCTCTCTCTCTCTCTCTCTCTCTCTCTCTCTCTCTCTCTCTCTCTTTCATCCCCTCATCCTCTTTCTTTCTCTCTCTCTCTTCCCCTCATCCTCTTTCTCTCTCTCTCTCTCTCTCTCTCTCTCTCTCTCTCTCTCTCTCTCTCTCTCTTCCTCATTCTCTCTCTCTCTCTCTCTCTCATATCCTCTTTCTCTCTCTCTCTCTCTCTCTCTCTCTCCCTCCCCACTCATTCTCATTCCCTTTCTCTCTCCCTCTCTCTCCCTCTTCCCTCATTCTCTTTCTCTCTTCACTCTCTCTCTTCTCTTGTTCTCTCTCTATATCTCTTTTGCGTTCTCTTACTCTTTCCCTCTGTCTTTCTTTCTGTTGTTCTTTTACTGTCTCTCTTCCCATATTCTCTCTCTGTGTCTCTCTCTCCCTCTCTCTCTCTCTCTGTTTCTTTCCCTTTTTCTCTCCTTTAGCTCCCTCTCTTTCCTGCGTTCTTTCTCCCTCTCTCCCTCACACCCGCTCTATTTTCTCTCTCTCTCTCGAGCCTCAAACATCCCCTCCTCCCTCTCTCTCACTCTATCTGTTTCCCCATCCCTCCTCCCTTTCTTCTTTCCGTCTCTCTCTCTCTCTCTCTCTCTCTCCGCTGCTGTGTTTTTCCATAGGCACATTGTGCAAATGTAACCTTTCAGTAAGCCCCGCCCCTCCAGGAAGTTGGCTGGCCTCTCGGCTGCCAGGAAATATGAAAAACTGGCAGGACGCCCAGTTAATCTCCAAACAGAGGGAGGGAGGGAGGGAGGGAGAGAGAGAACCAACGAAAGTGAGGAGAATTTGACTTTAGAGTGAATGAAAATAGGACTTGTGTGAAGAGAAGAGAATTCAACTTCATGGTGAACGAAAGTTTGAGCCATGTTAATTAGATGATTTAAATTATATGAGTAATAATCAGGGCTGTGACGAGACACTGAGCTCACGAGATGAGACGATACACGAGGTTGTGTTGATGAGAACAAGACGAGATTTTACCACTAGAGAAAACTTGAATGCTGAAACATATGACTGGAATATGGGCTTTTATTCGACTGAAAGACATCAAAAGTCAACTTTAAAAGTGTATTTAGTGCATCAACTGGACTCTCTGGTGTGATTCCTCATGCATCTCTTCACACCGTTACTGTGCATCAGCTTCAAGTTAAAATCATCTCATTAAATCATCAACATCAACATCTTCATTAAAACACGTTAGAGGCGTAATCCCTGCAACATCCACAGATTTAGGAACATTAACAGATACAACTAGACTAGGATACTGCTGAACACATCACACCCAAAATCTACACATAACCCACAACTCGTCATCTTGTTGCTGCTTTTGGTGTCGTCCTGGAAACGTGCATTGCTATTCGCTATATCAACTTGGATCCATATTAGACACCTGATTGGAGACCTAATCAGTCAGTCAGCTTTCTCCAAGCCTGTGATTGGCTGGGTTTTTGGGACATTGATGTACCATATATATATATATGTCACCCTCCACCCAGTCGCTTGTTGCAAGGGAGGTTTCTGAGAAAAACGAGCGTTTATGCTGCGTGGGGTAAAATGTTGGATTTTTTGTTTTTAGTGTTTTGAAACAGTGGAAGGTCTATACTGTAGTGTTGTGATTAAATTTCGCTGAAAAACTTACCCTTTCTATCCTAAAAACGTGACTTTCTTGAGGTGAGGAATTCAATTCCAGCAGAATGTTAAAAGTTTGTGTTTTGACCGCTCTACTTTAATATTTACGGTAAATCCACTCGTTGACGAGCGTGAAGATATTTCTCTGGAATCCATCTTCGTCTCCCGAGTTCAGTTCACCTAACGCGGGTAGGCTATCCGTGTGGCTGTGAATGCAGCGTAGGCTACCGTAAATACAAACGTAGCCACGACCGCACCAAGCATCTGTGAGTGCTACGGCGATAGTCAACTTCAAAGGCAGATTCTTCTGTTTCTCCGACTCCTTTGAATGTTGTTATCTCAGTCATATGTCGTCCGATTCATTCGATATAGGTATCGTTTTGAAGCTTGATTTATGCCCTTTCATGAAAACATAACTCAATTTTGAAAATTTGCGACAAGCGACTGGTTTTGTACATATGTATGTGAGTGGAGTTGACATTAATTGACATTAATAGACATTAATAGACGTGGACAATTCTGCATCGATGTAATGGTAGACTATAATCGATTACAATAACAGAGGTTTTCAACCGGCTGTCCGCTACCCCCTAGTGGTCCATGGCGGCATTGCAGGTGGTCCGTGACTTGCAATCCACTTTCACTACTAAAATCACTTTTTAAAAATTATGGATTTTTTCATTTTTCTAAACATTTCCTGATAATTTGGTCATCTTTATGAATAATGCAAATATCTAAAAAATAATACAAAGAATACTCCCCCACTACACTCGGCCTGCTTAGTCTGAGTGGTATTGCCTGGGACAGAAGCAGTCGAAAACCCTATAATTATATCATAGTGACATCGCTTGGTGATTTTCTGGCTACGGCATAAAAATTCTAGTTGAAAAGAACATCCGACTGCACAATCTGTGATCCATTCTCAATTTGCGTACAATGTGAAGTAATTGATAGAAAAAAAAATTGATGGGATGCATCAAGATATCGTATCGAATTGAATCGTTGACCTGATAATCGTAAACGAATCGAATCGTGTGACCAGTGAAGTTTCACATCTCTAATATTATATATATATGTGTGTGTGTGTGTGTGTGTGTGTGTGTTTGTATATGTGCAACTGTTTAATACAGAATAAGCCATTACACTTTAAAGAATATAACAAATATGTCAGATAAAGAAAATAAAAATGAGAAAGAAATTTAAACCCAATTAAAAGGTAAAATAAATAAATAACAAATAAAACTAACTTCACTGATTCCATAAGAGAACACTACATATATATGTACGGTATAGCTGAGAAAAGAACACTCCACATTGTAGTACGGCTAACTAAGACTTCTGCACACACACACACAGCTCCACGCTGTCCCAGCCACACCCGAGAGAGCCATTCATCGCCAGCACGCTATTGTGTCACGCCCCAAAAAAGCAAGCGAGCACTACACTCTAGCTAAGGCTTGGTTTGGCGTAGCCTAGTTAGCATCTGCTCCCAGATTTTGCCCCGAACAAAGGCAGCAGTGGCGAGGTTATGTAACTGCCCCACGTCACTCCGCTTGCCGGTAAACACACACACACACGTACACACTGCACTACATGTCTTTTATATCTTTTTTACTTTGTCGCTCGCACAAGGCCATGGTGTTGTAATTCCATTACGGCTAGTCGGTTTGGCTAAAAATAGCGTGGCATCGTCTCGGCTCGGTTGTTCCTCCTCCTCCTCCTCCTCCTTTAATCAAAGGCACCTTCAGCTGTGTGTCCTTGAAAAAAAAAATCGAGAAAATTTCCACAGCACTTACAGCACATGGTACTAGGCCTGGACGATACGACGTGAAATCTGTATCGTGATTAATTGAACATTTTACCTCGAATTATGATTAATGAACGTTTCTCTTGTTTTGGGGGGTTTGGGTTTTTTTGCCCTCATTGCTCACTGACTGTAAATATTCTCCACTATTAAAGCTGGAATATTTTAATAAAAAAAGAATCACACGTTTTTAACATGCTGGACAAAATGTTTGCACAATGTTAAAAATGATCAAAACAATCCAACTGGGCAAGATTATTTTGAGTAGAGATTCTGAATCTCATTTGCCATTTCCCTAATTTCCCAGATCTGTTATATCTAGTTTTGATATTTGAATAAGTAACAAATTTCTAGAGAAGACAATAACAGGATTTCACAGCAACTGGAGGAGTTGATTGGTATTAGTTTAATCGTATTGGGACACTCAGATCAACAAACCGGTAACAATAAACCAAAAATTAACTCAGCAGTGTATAAAAATTTCCAAAAAGAATAATAAAATGTTCCAACTTTGTCAAAAATTACATCTTGGGAAGTTCTAATCATCATGTAGTTCAGTGATTCCCAAACTTTAAAAATATGAATATTTTTGACTCCACCCCTTTCTCCTCATCCAATATTTCAAGCTCCCCGAAACGTTTAAACCTTTTCATGGCCATATTTGCACTCATTTATATCCTAAAACTAGGCGGACACTGTGAAAAGATGACGTTGTCTCCATAATGAACCAGTCAGATAAATGGGACAAATTTTATTACTATGAAATGCGTTAGTCTCCAGATTAATCTCGTTTAAACATCCCCAGTCGTACTTTCAGCATAGTTTCCCAAAGTTGCCTTTTCACACAAAACTTACTTTTAAACTTAAGCAGCTCCATGCTACAGAAGAAGAGAAAAAATTACATCAAGGTTGCAGCTGTGAGACTGTTTGTTCATTTTCAGTGACATTTAGGTGCCACAACATTTCACAAAATGCAAATGTCATTAGGTTTTCTGAATTACGTTTTCTAAAATGTTGTGATTTTCAAATTGTAATGTTTGAAATCTTGTTGAGATTCCTGAAATGTTGAGTTTTCTGAATTGTTGTGTTTTTGAAAAGTTGTTTTTTGTAATGTTGTTGTATTTCCTGAAGTGTCATGGGGTTTTCTAAAATGTTGTGTTTTTCAAATTGTTGCAATTTTTGAAACGTTGTGTTTGTTGAAATGTTTTCTGAAATATTGTTGTTTCCCACATTGTCATTTTTTTTTCAAAGTGCTGTTGTGTTTTCTGAAATGTGAGGACTCGATCTTCTCTCTTACTCCTCTCTCCGTCCTGCGTTTTTCCACTCGTTTGACGTGTCTAGTAGCTTGTCTACTTTTTGCCTCACACTTCTCTCCCAACACTTTTTCAGGCTTGCACAGTCAAGCAAGCAAAGCAAGCTCCTACACGCATGGGCTGGGTCACGAGCACCAACCAGTGAGTGGCTTTACTAACAGTGCCACCTGGTGGTGGAGGCTTATTACTGCGCCGGTCACGTGACACCCTTCTTCTCCTCCCCCTCCTCCCCCCCTTTTTTTTGAGAGAAACGTGGCACCGCCGGCGCAGTTGAGTTTGAGGACTGCACTGCTGCACTGTTCAACACATCCAGTTGTGTAGTTTCAGAAAGTAGACAGGCTTGAGTTTAAACGACTAGAAAACGCAGGAGGAGAGACCAGGAGGTGAGGAGGTAGAATTAGCCTCCACTACATCAACCCCACCCGATAAGGTTGTTTATCACCAAACTCATCGATGTGCTCAACTGAGTCTGTTAAAGTTCAAGAACGTGGCAAATCTTAAACTACGTGATTAAAAACTGCCCCAAGATGTCATTTTCTGACAAAGTTAGAAACATTTTATCATTCTTTTTCGCGATGTTGCATTCATATTTTGTAGATTTTTTGGTTTATATACTGCTACAGTTATCTCTGGTCTACTTGGTGAACGCTTCTCAGTATGTACAGGTTTTTTGTTGCTTTGTGATGACACTTCTATTCATTTAAAGAATTTTAATATCAAATCAAACCGTCTCTGTTAAAACGATTTTAAAATTCTCAATTTTAAAAGTTCAAAGGTTTTCGGGGCACAGAACATTGGAATGTCTGAGATTTTTTATTTTACCGTTTCAAATTTGTGGAGCTTGACAAAACAACAAAAATAAATCATGGGCCGGTCAAATGGTCGGTTGGCTGGACGGACGGACGGACGCCCGTTTTTTGGAATGTCTGATTCACATCCGGCCGCCCTTGCTTTATTTTGTCCTCGTACTATTTCCTGGAAGTGCTTCCTTGCCTACGACGCACTTCCTGCAGGTTGCTGGGCGACGGTGAGGGGGGAAACGGGAGGTACAACCCCAGGCAGGAGGAAGAGGAAGAGGAGGATGAGGAGGAGGAGGCGACTTCTTTTCCTGACACACTCAGACAGTTTGAAGACGCAGAAAGCACTTAATCACTGAACAATAGTCCAGCCGGCCAAATATAACTGTCTCGTCATCGTGGCCAAATCTCCTGGTGACTACATTACTGTGTGTGTGTAAGTGTGTGTGTGTACTCGCAGCTAGAACAACTGTTTGTAGAGGTAGACTGGCAGACAGTTGAGTATATGCATGAAAAGGCCAAGTGTTTTCCATCTAAAACTGAGAACTAGTATTTTTGAGATCTTCAGTTTTATTTTATGGAATGAAACATCAGTTTTCCGGTTTGGTCATTTTTTATCAGAAGCAATTTTAGAATCGTTTTTAATTGACATTTCCTGCAGTTCCTCTCGTACAGTCTTAAACTTAAAAAAACAAAGTATTTCTTGACATTTTAGCAATTTACTGTATTTTATGGTCTTTTCATGAAACAGATGGAAGTTCCATAAACGTTCCATGGTTTTACTGGGCAAGTTTTTATCCTGAACCTAGTGATCTTGAGTGCTTGAGTCAAAGGCTAATAGACTTCTTGAAGGTTCTTGAAGACGTTTAAACTCTCAATTGAAAGGTTCTCTTTCTTCTGAAACTAAAAAGCATTTCGGATGAGTTGTGAAATTCCCACTAGAGCCTAAAAGAAGTCCAGTCACTTTCGATTCCAGCACTCAAATTCCAAGTTTTTGATAAAAGTTAGCGTAGTATTAGTACTACTATCAAAGTACTTCTTCTGGTAGCTATAGCTTATAGAGGTCTAAAATTTGCTCTTAAAATTTAATAAATGTTACCATAACAAATGTTATTACATGTCTGTTTGGGCAAAGCATCAAGGATTTCGCGATGTTGCGATCATAACTATTAAAGCAAATCCAGCTGATACCCGCCAATTCATTACTACCGTACAATTCTGACCAATTATCACAACTTTTCTTCAATTTTTACCAATCGGCGGCGTGTCCCTCAAAACAAACTCACGTTCTTGTTACGTTTAGAAGACGCAGGAAACGTGTGTGATTAAAATGCCTCACATTTACCTTCAAAAATAACAATGATTAATGGTTAATAAAAATAACAGTGGTTTTGTTCCATTCATTTTAATTAATTGTTAACAAATCATTATAGAGGGGGACAAAACCGCAACCTTTCCACAACTTTGACTTGTTCCCGCAACTTTAAAAACACACCAACTTTCATCGCAATGTTTTTAGAAAAGCTGTCGCAAAATCAGACATTTTAGACCTTAACAGTCTCAAAAAAGACCCACGAAATCCTGGAGGCACTGCTTATTGCATTGTATAACAATGTGTATTACCGTTGTATAATAGTATACTATTTAAATGTCTTAACTTTCTTAAGAACAAAATTAAGAAAATATAGATTGTACTCCATTATAATCAGAATCAGAAAAGTATTTTTCTTACAATTGGAAAAATGAGGAATTTGACTTCAAAAAGCATAAATATAACTGTATATGTAAAATACTAATTAAACAAGCAATTCCTTGCAACAATTTAATCATAGCACAGTAGATCTGTAGCATCGTGGCTATAGAAAGATAAATATCTCACACACACACACAAGACTCACACTCAAACTCTGGCGTATGGTCCGGGAAGCGGTATAAGGGGCTTTTTTGGGGCGGAGAGCTGGTGGCGGGGGATCCCCTTTTTGCCTACGTGATAGTGTAAACACTCCCCATTCTTCTCACCTCGCAACACACACACACACACACACAGAATGCAGACTCTTATCTAGAGACCGACCCCCACGCTGCATGGCCCTGTCAGACACATGAAGCGGGAGCTTGTGAGCAATTGCTTTTGGGAGGGAAGAGGGGGGAATGATGGGGAGATGGGGAACTATTTAAATTCCTCCTTTGTTCCTTAACTCCTCCTCCTCCTCCTCCTCCTCCTCCTCCTCTCTCCCATCCCCCCTTCTTTCCTTCTCGCTCTCTCTCTCTCTTCCCCCCTCTCTCTCCCTTCGTTTCCCAGCCTTGTGAAGGGGAGAACACAAACAGGCTGGCAGTTGGGAAAGATGGAGTGGAGGAAGGGAGGAAGGAAGGGAACGAGGGAGGGGGAGAGAGGGAGTGAGAGAGCAGAGAGGAGGAGGAGGAGCGGGGGTTTGCTGCTTCCCGTCTGCCTGGAGAATGTGGCCTTTGTTTTCCGTGATGTTTCTCCCCGGCTCTGGAAAAAGGCCTCGGCATTATTAAAAGCTCGTCAGCAGACGCAACGTGACGCCCGGACTATTCATAAAGTTCTGACCCTGTGAAATTCTTAAATAACACCGGAATTAAGGCCCGGAATTAAGGCAGTTAAATCTACAGCACAAGCAAATGTAGCGGTGACATGGAGAACGTCGAATAAAAACTGGAGCAGAAGTATTATGAATGGTGTCATTTTTATAACCTACTTTATTCAATGCGACCACCGAGGGTCAAGGATGAGTCGAATGAGAGACTTCAGAATTTGGAAATTTGTTAACTGTAGTGTTTTATTTAACAGGAACTTATACATTTGATCATCAGTCATTCACACTCAACTCCTAATCACAGTTGTACTCTCTAGCTGCTCCACACTGTTTTAGGAAACTGTCCATTACGCAAACTCCTTTAATTTACATAAACTTTAAATAAACTTTAAATGTAAGAACCGGTAACAATAGGCTCTCAGTTAGAGAGACAAAATAACCTACAATTTTACTTTTCAATTATTATATGTAATATTTCCCTACCAGGGCGGCACTGCCGTAGGGTCTTTCTGTGTGGATTTGCATGCTCTCCCCGTGTTCGCATGGGTTTCCTCCGTGTGCTCTGCTTTCCTTCCACAGTCCAAATAGCATGCACTATAGGTTAATTGGCGTCTCTAAATTGGCACCGTAAGGTCTGAGTGAGAGTGTGATTGTGTGAGTGAGTAGGCGCCTGCCCAGAGTTGGTCACCGCCTTGCGCCCGTAGTTCCCGGGATAGGCTCCGGTCCCCCTGCGACCCCAGTTGGGATTCTGCAGTTTGGATAATGAATGAATGAATGTTTAGATATTTTTGGAATATACATTGTTTTTTCAATTTCCTAAAAATGACCGTTTTGGACATAAAATATTTCCACCCGACAGTGACGATATGCGAATAAATGATAGAGAAAATGTTAATCTTGAATCAATGTACATGGATTTATGTCACTCCATATCCATATGGAAGCTTTATAAAAAGCTGCAGCTTCTCTTGACGACTCTCACACCCAACACAGCAGCTGAAAATTTACAGAGAAGACTTAGTCTTACCACATAATGTTGTCTAGACGACAATGAGGGTTAGTAAGGAGTGGTTAGGGCTTGTAAAAACAAGTAGGAAAAAAACATCATTACAAATAGACGGATTTGGTCTTAAAGCTGCACCCTGCCATGTTTTAACACGTTAGCAATTTAGCTCGGCCTGAGGACCCTGGCTTTGTTCAACACGTTGGAAAATTTGGTATCTTGGTATCTATAGAGTTATGTTGCCAAATGAGATGTTTAGGCCTAGAGAACCCAAAATTTCTCCTTTCTGTTTCCCACACAGTGGTGTTTTAAGCAAGAAAGGATTTGTTCTGTCACGCACACTGCCTCCTGCGGCCGGTAGTAGGACCCGGAAGTGGCCGCTCGTGGTTCAGGAAGTATAAAAGGAGTCATTTCCTTGCAGAGCATCGCTCTGTCATTGAGTCAATCAGCCCACCTTCCGACGCTGTCGGCGTCAACTGTGAGTACTCTCAGTTATTTGGTTCATCTCTCTGACTGAGTGTGTGTTGCTAGAACGCGGATTATTTGTGGCAATCCCTGCTCTTTGCGTAAGAGAGTTCTTAGATCAATTCACGAGGCAGTCCTACCTACTTGCGCTCTCAGCCGCGGTTTGGGTTAACCACCACGCTACACGGGCTAACGGCTAACGAAGTAGCCATCTGCTACATCCTAACCAGATCGCTGGCAGACTGTGAAAAGTTGGCATTCGGTTCATATCCTAACCAGATCCCTGTCCGAATCGTGTAACAGTCTGACTGCCGCCTAACCCGGCCGCTGGCAGATTGTGAACGTCTGGCTTTCTGTTATGTCCTCATCAGATCACTGACATGTTCAATCTTTTGTTCCTTAAATTTGTTCGTAAAGACCCAGTAAGGTCAAAATAATATCGGCTCTAAATTCCTCATATGAAAGAAACAGTTGATACTAATCACCGTGTCAGTTTTGAGCGAACGTGAACGTTGCTACATAAGTAAAATTAAGTCTCAAAAGTGGTGAAAATACAGGCGGTATTTTCTATGTTGGGATGCTGTAGGTGTGTCGGCTCAAAGCGCTGAAGCACCGCCCACTACTACAGAGCCCCTACCCATCGACTGTGAAACACATGCTGCACATGCACCGTTAAAATAAAGATCACTCTAAAGTCGTGCAAGTAGAACTATGTAAATTTTTCCCTTGTTGTGCCTTTGCAATATACGTTTCACAGTGACAGGATAGTGAGCACAGTCTGGAGGAACGCTGAAAACACCAGAGAGGTGATCGATTAGAGCAGATAGTTTACTAACTTACATTTTACCATGCATTACGCTACCGCTATAATTCACATCTGAGCTAGCTCACGCGGATTAGCTACATGTTCTCATGCGTTCGCTAATCGTTTGGAGTTCTTTACAACAGGTTAAACACATGCACACGTCATATTTTAAACCTCAACTGTGATAATCACTTATACTGGTCGCCACATTTCATTGTCCATATCACATGCTCTACTCTGTCTGCTATGTACAATGCAGCAGTTGCACTTGGCTCTTTAAAGAAATCATTTCATTGCACCTGTTCTGTCTTAGCACAATTTTGCAATCTCAGGTTCAAACTTGCACAGGTAACTTTATATTGCACATGTAACTTATGTTCCTTATTGTATATTATAGTTTTATTTTTTTCGTCCTGTTACCCCAACCTCCTTATTTAAGTCAGTCTCATGTTTGTAAGTTTGTATTGTATTGTGTCTATTGTTTTCCCTTGTCTATTGCACAGTTATAAGAGCGGATCAGGATACATTTCACTGCATGTTGTACCTGTATAACTTGCACGTGACAAATAAAGAATCTTGAATCTTGAATCTATTTTACAGTTTATGACAACACAAAATAGGTAAACTTACATTTGGTGGTTCAACAGGAATGGAGATATTAGGAACTTAGCATATGACAGACTCTCTTAGCGAACTTGCCCAGACTAGCAGGTAGGCTACTGACGCTATGCAGGTGGACAGGGTGGTCAGAGCAGTAGATCCGGGCAGGGCTAATGCTAAACATAACCGCTCCACATAAGCTGCGTTTTAGTCACACTCTACTTAGACTTAACATGAAAAGTCGTGAAAAACTGTTTAACTGCATAACTGCACAAAACTGAATTCAGGGGTTTTCCACATCTTTTTAGATACAAGTTTCTGACACATTTCACATTGTATCAAACCAAGGACAGTTTTCACCTTACTGGGTACAAATGTAGAACTGTTCACAACTGTAGAATTAAAGAAAATCCAGTAACGGAATAAATCTGATTATTAACATGTGTCCACCGTGTTATTGTGAGGTGACTCTCGTGTGGAACACCATCTTCCACAAAAATGTAGTTCTCTCCCATAATTGAGTCAGAAATGAGTTATAGGCCAAAAGTCCAAATTGGCTAAAAATTACCAAAACTTCAATATTTTTTATTTTCAATTAATCAGAAAATATTTTTTCCATTTTATAATGTTAGAGAGTAAAAAATAAATATAGAAAAATAGAAACACAGTTTGGTTTATTAAAAAATGCTGGAAATGAAATAGTTCCTCCACACACACACACCTTTTTATCAGATTAATAATCGATTAATCGAAAAGATAATTGGCAGATTAATTGATTAACAAAATAATAGTTGCAGCCCTACTGTCCTTACCTTAAAAAACTAGTTTCAAATCTTTGTGAAAACTGTGCAGGTTTTAAGAAATTTCTTCTTGAGAATGCTTAGTGAATGAGGCACGGTGAATATAATGGGCAAATTATGAACAAGGAGCTGAAGTTTCATCTTGGTTTTCTGATTTTGTCACAGTAAGAACTACCTTGTTTTTTTATTTCCTCACACCAATATTTCTCCCTTCACACCATTAAAGTCCCTCATGAAGGGAATTTTGTAGCCACCTGAACTAATATCCCATTTCATGCTCTCCATGCCTTTACCATTAAAGAGAACAGACTTTTACTTCCTGTCTGACCACTAGAACGTTTGATGATGTTTGTGCTCTGGGAGCTGTTGTGTGCAGTTATATTTTCATATATTCTCATATCAGTTCATTAGCTTTCTTCCGTCTTCCAGTTCCCTCGGCACAAAGTCTATGTGTTTTGAGAGCAGCGTTTCAGAACATCAGTGACTAGAATGTCCCCGGTTCAAAATGACTTGTGCATCATGTTTGGTTATATAAGTTAATTTGTACATATATGCTGCTGCATTTGGTAACACAAAAATGTGAAAGGTTTATAATTCGCTTGGATATTTCACAGGCTTTGTTCTTCTATTGCTTTTATTTTTATATTGAATAATATATTGTGTAATAATTAAGCTGATTGCTGAAAATGATTACGCTGAAATGTCAGATTGAGACTGACGTTACAATATGATTACAGTATGATGTATAACTATTTTTCTTCCTTTTTGTTTTCCAAAACAAAAATAACACTACCAAAAAACTTTCACTCATACTAAACAGCAAGGAACCGTCCTGCACTGTGAAATTTAGGAAAAGGTTCTCATAGTTTGCATGCATTGTTTAAATGGCATAAACTTTGCTTTTCTACAAATGTTAGAACCAAAAGTGGTTCTTCACAGTGATGCCATAGAGGAACCTTCTGTGGTTCTACAAAGATCCTTTTACCCATTGGTTCTTTGCAGAACTATTTATCATGAAGTGATCATGAAGAATTTTTAATGAACACGTTCATTTTGTGCAGTATGTAATACTTTGTTCATTTTGTTCAAATGTAGTGTCTGGTAAAATTTAACAGAGTCAATTTATCAATTACTCTCTAAAAGGCAGCGGCAGATATCATCTGTTACTATTAAAAATTGCACCATTATAATTTCTACACACATCCACAAGTAATTCAGTAGGTTAGACATAGCGTCAGTAGCCATTAAGGTCATACTTTAACGTAAGATGTTAAAAAATTAAAACGATAAGAATTATTACTTAAAGAACTCTCTTTTTGCATTCAGTTCTCCAAAGAAGCTAAAAAAGTTCTACATCATAAAAAGTTTCTCCAGAGCTTAAATGAAGAACCAGTTTTGGACCCAGAAGAAGACTACTGAATGTGGTGAAGCAGGCTGTGTTGTAAAGTCAGGGCCTGAAGGCCGGCCCGTGATTCTTCTGGAAGTCCCCGAACAGCAGACGCTCTGATTTTCCATGTGCTTCTGCGGCTCACGTGACCGCGTGGAATGCAAGTCACGTGGGGCGTTCGCTCTAGTTCTCTCTGTAACAAGCTTACCAAAAGTAGACACCCAGAGCGTGAGATACAGCAAGTCCTGTCGTGCCCTTTAGGATTAAATAACTCCAGTATCACTATCTGCTTTTTTTTTTTTACATATATAATGTACATGTAAGCATATATTTATGTATAAGCAGATATCATTCATTATTATGAGGTTTAAAGAGTTATATTGAATTAGTGCATAGAATTTAGCATTTACAAAAAATTATGCATACTGACATACTAAAATCATAAACCTAATATAACTGAAACCTGATCGAGTTTTGCACAATCCATGAGTCTGTTCATACAGGTCTGTTTCCTCTTAAACTACTTTCAAATCGGGGATTGCACTCATTTTCTCTACTGTCATTAATGAATTAATGAAGATAACTAATTCATACCCTACATATAAATTAGCAAAATAAAAATATTAAGACAGTTAGCACATAAATCTAGTAACATTATAGGATTTAAACTGTTATTTTGAAATAGTTCATATAGTTCAGTGCACATTCATAGATTTACTATAATCTTAAAATCATACGTCTAATGTAAATTCAACTAAAAATGTTTCTTTAAAAGGTTGTACAATTACCCACAAGTGTGTCTGAGCAAGTCTGGCTTCTCCTATTCTACTGTTAAGCTTGTTTTCAGGTAATTCACTTCTTTTATTCAGTGTCTTTATAAACACAGATGAAAGATAACGCGCTGGAGGAAAACACGCAGGACAGTTTTAATGTTGTTCAGTGTGATGTGGCAGGAAGCCATCACCGTGTTTCTCTGTTAGCTGGGATTTGGGATAATTCTGACATTCCAGGAGCCGCAACAGGAGCAGAATCTCTCTAATCAAAACGAGCCAAGCTGAGAAAAGTCCTGCGTGTTTCAGCCTGTCAGATGAACCCTGCGTGAGAGACCCTGGACACTTTTACCACACGGCTTTTTAGAGATGTGCTTTCTCCATTAGGAAAATGAACTTTCTCTCTAATACCACATACAAAATACTAAAGAGTTTTTACAAAAGTACATAATAAAGAATGAACGACTCCACAGCACTTTGCTCCATAGCAAATTTGAAAGAATGGAGTTTCAGAACATCAGTGAATATAACGTACTTACGCATGTAGGTGACACTCGACTTTCTTTTCCCTAATTTCAGGGACAGTCTCCTCAGAGCAACTTGAGCTTAAGACTCTTGCTCAGGGATCTAGTGATGGTAGTGCTGGAGGTAGGACTTGAACCCACTACCTTTTGGACCAGTGGTGAGTATCCTAACCAGTAGACCACCACCAACCCTAGTTATCCCCCGTCCTTATATATAACGTGCCTAGTTCAAAACCACTTTTGTACAGTTTATACTGCTATGTTGTGTTAAATTAGATATTGTCTCATATTGATCACTATTTCTATATTGATCTAAGAGAGGTGAGAGATTTGCTTCTGGTTCCTGAGGTGAAGGTTTGGGTTAGGTTTAGGTTTGCCAGGTTAAAGTTTGGATTAGGTTTGCCGGGTTAAGGTTTGGGTTAGGTTTAGGGTTTGCCGGGTTAAGGTTTGGGTTAGGTTTAGGGTTTGTCAGGTTAAGGTTTGGGTTAGGTTTAGGGTTTGCCAGGTTAAGGTTTGGGTTAGGTTTAGGTTTGCCGGGTTAAGGTTTGGGTTAGGTTTAGGGTTTGCCAGGTTAAGGTTTGGGTTAGGTTTAGGTTTGCCGGGTTAAGGTTTTGGTTAGGTTTAGATCAGCCTGTAATGTTATCTAGTAATTACTATATCCCATCCCAGGAACTACAGGCACAGGGCAGGGACCAACCCTGGGCAGGTGCCAACACACCGCAGGGCATACACACTCACACCTTATGGGGCCAGTTTAGAGTCACCTATTAATCTATAAGGCATGCTTTTGGAATGTGGGAGGAACCGGAGCACCCAGAGAGAACACGGGGAGAGCATGCAAGTCCACACAGATTGACCCTACTGTCGACCCTGAGATCCAACTCAGGACCTTCTCGCTGTAAGGCGGCAGTGGTCACCATTGCATACATATATATCCCCTAAAATAATAGATAACCTGAGGTTTGTTTATTAGGAATAAAATATAGAAACACATAAAAGATTTACTTTTGAATTGAGGTTATGGTTAGGGGTAGGGTTAGGTGTAGCTGTAGTGTTATATACATCTAGTCATTATTTAATCTATGGAAGTACTTCACAAAGATAGCATGACGTGTGAGTTTATTTATGAACTGATTGTGTTTCCCTCGTCCTTCCCTCTGCCAATTACCACCACATTTAAGTCCCCCCCTTGCACTCTTTCTCTCTTCTTCCTCTCTCTCTCTCTCTCTCCCTCTCTCCTCCCTTTGAGTTATAGCCGGTGTTTTGTGGGCGTTTGCGGCATTGATGCAGCCAAGACTAAAAGACGGGAATAAGAGACGGCTCGAGGTGTGACGGCGAAGACACGGAAGGAAGAGAGAAGAAGGGCAGGAGGGAGGGAGAGCAAAGGAAGGAGGGGGGATGGAAGGGGGTCTGGCGACGAGAAAAGAGAATTAAAGAGGAAGAAGAGTGACAGGTGGAGTGAGAGATAGACAGAAAGAGAGCAAGAGAGAGGGATGAAGAGAGGGTTAATGACGGAAGGAGGGATATAACGAGGGGCCGAGATGAAGAACTGATCAAAACGTGGGAAAGATCTAGGAAACAAAGGATCTTGATCAGCCTTATTTACTCTCTATCTCTATCTATCTATTTTTATGACATCTATACATATATAACATCTTGAGATATTTATACAAAGCAATAGTATTTACATGAACGTATATATATACATATATATATATATATATATATATATATATATATGTATATATATACGTTCATGTAAATACTATTGCTTTGTATAAATATCTCAAGATGTTATATATGTATAGATGTCATAAAAATAGATAGATAGAGATAGAGAGTAAATAAGGCTGATCAAGATCCTTTGTTTCCTAGATCTTTCCCACGTTTTGATCAGTTCTTCATCTCGGCCCCTCGTTATATCCCTCCTTCCGTCATTAACCCTCTCTTCATCCCTCTCTCTTGCTCTCTTTCTGTCTATCTCTCACTCCACCTGTCACTCTTCTTCCTCTTTAATTCTCTTTTCTCGTCGCCAGACCCCCTTCCATCCCCCCTCCTTCCTTTGCTCTCCCTCCCTCCTGCCCTTCTTCTCTCTTCCTTCCGTGTCTTCGCCGTCACACCTCGAGCCGTCTCTTATTCCCGTCTTTTAGTCTTGGCTGCATCAATGCCGCAAACGCCCACAAAACACCGGCTATAACTCAAAGGGAGGAGAGAGGGAGAGAGAGAGAGAGAGAGGAAGAAGAGAGAAAGAGTGCAAGGGGGGGACTTAAATGTGGTGGTAATTGGCAGAGGGAAGGACGAGGGAAACACAATCAGTTCATAAATAAACTCACACGTCATGCTATCTTTGTGAAGTACTTCCATAGATTAAATAATGACTAGATGTATATAACACTACAGCTACACCTAACCCTACCCCTAACCATAACCTCAATTCAAAAGTAAATCTTTTATGTGTTTCTATATTTTATTCCTAATAAACAAACCTCAGGTTATCTATTATTTTAGGGGATATATATGTATGCAATGGTGACCACTGCCGCCTTACAGCGAGAAGGTCCTGAGTTGGATCTCAGGGTCGACAGTAGGGTCAATCTGTGTGGACTTGCATGCTCTCCCCGTGTTCTCTCTGGGTGCTCCGGTTCCTCCCACATTCCAAAAGCATGCCTTATAGATTAATAGGTGACTCTAAACTGGCCCCATAAGGTGTGAGTGTGTATGCCCTGCGGTGTGTTGGCACCTGCCCAGGGTTGGTCCCTGCCCTGTGCCTGTAGTTCCTGGGATGGGATATAGTAATTACTAGATAACATTACAGGCTGATCTAAACCTAACCAAAACCTTAACCCGGCAAACCTAAACCTAACCCAAACCTTAACCTGGCAAACCCTAAACCTAACCCAAACCTTAACCCGGCAAACCTAAACCTAACCCAAACCTTAACCTGGCAAACCCTAAACCTAACCCAAACCTTAACCTGACAAACCCTAAACCTAACCCAAACCTTAACCCGGCAAACCCTAAACCTAACCCAAACCTTAACCTGGCAAACCCTAAACCTAACCCAAACCTTAACCCGGCAAACCCTAAACCTAACCCAAACCTTAACCATAAAAACAGGACATATGGGCAATATTTTTAGCATATGTTATTACTAAGTTGTTATTGTACAATTATGAAATTAAGTTATAAAATATTTTTTATATTTTTAACTGTGTTACGTCTTAATGAGGGCTCTTAAATTTCTATGCACTTCAATGTCATAAAATCTTGGTTTATATTTTGTGTCTGGAAAAAATTAGTATCAGCTGATATATCGTTATCTGACTTTTACATTTGTTGATGACTGACTTTTACATTTGTTACATTTGTTTTATTGAAATCAACATCACTCTTTAAAAATCCTACAGGGGCTACAAACGCTATACACCACGTATTAAAATTCAGTCACTGTTGTTTTGTTTCCGTTTCCACAATGACATCTGAAAATAATGTGAAAGTCTAACAAAATCACCTCCCGGTGAAAATCCCACAGCTCTGCTTTTCCCAAGGTAATATCCAAGGATCCTGCTGCCTCATTTCTGCTTCTGCTTTTCTAACAGTAAAACACTCCGTCACATAGACGGTAGATTATTTTCTTATTTTCAAAAACTTCTAGAAAAAATCCCCAGCGTTCTCAGAAACAATGCAGTTTGATTCTTCCACCAGCAGATGGTGCTGTAAGGTGATGAAACGCTCTGTAGTGTTTCTCACAGCCTACCCCACCCAAAAATGAGTGTGGGGCCTCGTTACAGAAACTACCATGTCAGGCCTCTTCACATACACACACACATACACACACACTCTCTCACACACACACACACAGTCACATAACACGCCTATAACACATATGGCTGCCCCTGACTCCGACTCAATTTACTGTAAATGCAAATTGTCACAAAGAGGAGATTGGCCAAAACACACACACACACCTCTCTGTTTGTGCCATTTCTTGGGTTACATTGTTCACTGGCCAAAGTAGCTGCACCTGCACTTTAAACAGTCACACTGCACCTGTCATCTTTGTATAAAAGAAACAGTTATTTATTTATTTTTATCTTTTCCTTATCTCCTTTTCAGTTTGTACTGTAACTTTTTATTTTTATTTTTCATTTTTAATTTAATTTTTTTATTTTATTTTATATTTTAATTCTGCCTAAATTGCAGTCAGGAGCGGATCAGGATACATTTCACTGCATTTTGTACTTGTATAACTTGCATGTGACAAATAATCTTGAATCACACACACACACAAACACACACAAGAACAATTTCTAGCACAGATTTGTTCAGTTTTAGGCTAAAGAATTAACTGCATTGCAGTAAAAATAATCACTTTGAACAAATTTAAGATTAGTAAGATAACTGTGCATTTTTTATTTAACACTAACATGTTCTCTTTACATTAGAGCTGTTTATTTGATCCCATGCTGTTAAGATCTGATTATTTTTTTTTTTCCCGCCAGAGATTCACTCATTATATGTCTGTTTATCTTTTACAGCCGCTTTTTTTTCTCTTCGCTGTGCCATTCTGTTCGGTTACTGTCACATGATGCAGTAATGGAGTTTGCCAGTCTGAAATATTAATATGAAAAATGGCTATCAGAGCTTAACCGCCAAGAGCAGCAGCAGTTCTCTGGGTCTCGACACGCCGCAGTGGTGCAATAGCAACCATAAAAATGCCGGTTTTAAGGCGATCCGGTTGAAGATTCACCTGCCCAGACGAGGCGCTTGAGGAAGTCAGGCTTGAAGACGCCTCCTGCTGCAATAGTCAACCACTTATGGTCATGGAGTTTGCACTCTTTCACCTAGTCTCGGCAGCAGCAGACATTTCTAATTTTGCAGCTTATGAACAAACGTGTTTTTTTCGCTGAAACTCTTAGACGATTTTATTATCCTCATTGCTTTTACTAATTTCAGGACTTGGTCTTCCTGAGCATTTCTGTGTTAAGGATTTGTTCAGCAGCTCAACAATAGCTGAACTATGCTTGTTCTCACCTAAGAATCGAAAGTACAATCTTCCAGAAACCAACACAAAGTTTTATCCACTTAGAGTTCACTACTAGCTATTATTTAAACATTAAATTTAATTCACTGTGAACACTTAGCACTTTTTACACATCACCTTTCTATTATTAATGGACTACCGTATTGCGCCTTATTATTCAGTTACTAGGATTTATAATTGCTAAACCCAAGTTGATGAGTAAATAATGTGTGTTTTTCTGTAAATTCATTGTATCCTACTACAGACTTATTAAGTACAACAATGACAGATATAAATGAATAAATTAATAACTAGCTTGTTACAAAAGGGAACGCTATGATTATGAATTAGACTGCCAATAAATTTGTATCGCTGGTTTATAAGTCAATCAATTATTCAAGACAAGAAGGAGAGGCATCCGGTGTTGGCGCTGCCCAGGTTTGTTCCTCGCCCAGAGTTCCCAGGATAGTTCGTCTCTACATCTCGCTGCTGGGATTAAGCGATTGATAATGAAACAAAGACGAAGGAATGGAATATGGATTCAGCACAAATATTAGTATTGTTTTTGCATAATTTGTTCAATTGTGAGGCAACAATGCAAGGTAAGTGACTTTTTGTGGTTTTTTATACAGACTCTAATTTATCAAACTTTAAACCATTTTGTTGTATTTCAAGTTTAATTTTCCATTATTTTAAATTCTAGTTGTAAACAAAGCAATGTCAGGTTATATTGGTGAGACTATATATTTTAATATATAATTATATTAAATAATTATAAATCTACATTTATAAACTTAAATAATTATAACACATTTTTAAACAGAAGTTTTCAGGGAAATATACAATATATCATCACTCCCATTATCAAAAATCTATATTATAAAATGATCTGTATTGGATCAGTGTGTGAAGTATGGCAGACAAAATGATAACGACACATGGTATCAGTTTCAGCTATTTTGTAAGAAATGTTGGTGTTTTACACCAACATGTTGTGATTTACAAAGCTTCTGATTGGCCCACCATGAAAGATTTTTTTTCATCGCTTCAATGCATATTTTCTAGCAGTCACACACATTGGTTTCTTGATGCGTTGAGAGCTAACATGTGCCAGGCTTTGAAGCCACCACACCCAGCATAAACGAGTGGCATGAGTACTAACTCCTCCACTTGGTTTATGTGACCTAACAGACGGCCAGCAAGGGCTTCACACAGCGACTGCAGCACCCTCCAAACGAGAACAGAGCTAGTCGTGCTGTTTTGGGAGCGGGTCACGGATGGGCGAGACGCGGCTGTGGGAAGCAAACTCAGCGCCCACGATGGAGTCCAACTCTGTCCCTAGAGGATCAGGCCTGTAGCCAAAACTCTTATGATAGAAACACGTGTAGTGTAATGGTTAGGAGTTATGATCAGAGGGCTGTTCAAGTAAAGGTATCACTGAGTAATTATGAGCAAGGGTGCTGACATAAGCTGTCCACTGTTCCTTCAGGATAACAAATGCAGAGGTCACATTTGGTTGTAGGTGCATCATGCATGTACTGTGCTGTGTTCACAATGACAGATTTTATTTTTATTTATTTTTTTAGTAGTCCATCTAATGAATCATTCTTGAATTCCCCACAGTAAGTGTTAAATCTTGAGGTCAGTTAGGTCCATAAGTCTTTGAACATCAATGTAATTTTGGTCATTTTTTCTCTGAAATGTTCTGAAATTGCAATACCTTTATTAAACTCATTAAATTCATTCTGAAAGTAGACTCACACGCCTTGATTGATTCATTTCACTGTGGAAGTGTGCAGAGTGAAAATGACAAAAATTGCATCATTTTCTGTTACTTATGGATGTAACTGCATAGTCCATATAACAGATCAAAATGTAGACTGAGCCCAGTCAGAGATGGTCGGCCGATTATAAGAAAACATCACAAAAATATCTATTTTTTTTTGGAGACTAGACACTTGAAGACCTTTTTCTTTAATATAAGACCAAAAGAAAATTCCATATATTGATGTTTGTCAACACATCGCCTCGTATTCAAATAAATCAATCACGATTCACTCATTACGCAGATCGGGTCACATATGATGCATATATAGTCAAAGATGATTCAAGTAAAGATGGACAAAGCAATACACTGAAATTATACTTATACTTTAAACATATAATTGTTTGAAAATTAACTACACCAGATCATGAACCAAAAACCCATTCCTTGAGTTGAAAAGGATCATCATACGGACATCGTACCTATGTTTAATTCTGTTATCGTTTTACTCTGTCTACACTACAAACTTTTTAAATGTAAAGCAGGATGTGTTTAATTCCGCCGCCGACATGTTGTGAGGATGATGTTGTCAAGGATATCAGGTTGTTGGGGCTGCTGCTTCTGCATCCGCAATAAAATGAAATGATAAAATAATTGTATAAAATAAAACTTCAGCCTTTTCTGTCTTTTAGTGTACAATCAGAACCTCGTCAATACTGAAGAAAATCTGCCCACACACACACACACACACACACGGATAAGACTAGAGTGAAGTGAACTCTCCATGGACCCCTGCGGCTTCGCACGACAGTGTGTATGAAAATGAGGCAGACTGCTGAGTGTTGCTGTAGAAATCATACACACACACACACACATACACACACCCATTCTCCTTAGGACAGACAGTGATGTCCTCCCTGTAATCCTTTCCTTTTTTCCCCTCTGACTCTCCTTTCTAGGTCAGGGCTGAGGCGGAAAGGAAGTGTTCTCAGCCTTGTCGCTTTTTCCTGCTGTCTGCCCAATTGCCTGCCGGAGCTGATCTCAACCTCAGACAATACAGAGAGAGACGGAGGGAGGGAGCGAGGGAGGAGATGGAGGCACACAAGGGGAAGACGGAAAAAGAGAGAGAGAGAGAGAGACAGGGAGGGAGAGAAACTGGGAGAGGCGAAGCAGAAAGGGGAAGGAAAGAGGATGGAACAGAGAACAGGGACTGAGTGAGATAGATTGATGAAGAGAGAGAGAGAGAGAGCGAGATAGGGAAGGAGGGAGGGAATGAGAGGTGGAGAGAAAGAGATGAAGAGAGAGAAACCAGGAGAGAAGAGGCAAGGCAACAAGAGAGGCAAAGAGAACACGGTAGAGAGCAGGAAAGAAGTGTGAGATGGACAGATAGAGGGAGAGGAAGAAGAAATGGGGAGAAAGGAAGGGGGTGAGGCAGAAAGAGAGGGAAAGGGGAAAGGAACAGGGAGGCAGTGAGAGAAAGGGTGTGAAGAAAGATGGAAAGAGTGAGAGAACCTGGAGGAGAAGAGGTGAGCAGGGAGGGAGCACAAGAGAGCTGGATGGAGAGAGTGATAAAGAGAGAGGGAGTGAGAAAAGAGAAAGACGGCGATAGAGAGAGAAAAAGAGAAGGAGAAATGGGTTAGGCAGAGTAGCCTAGGCTGAGGGCGGGGCAACAAGCGGGATTGTGTAACACTGTCCTATTTCATACTATAAACACACACACACACATACACACAATTCCAAGCACTAACCCTCTCTCAGTATGCAAGGCACTTTTACAGGAACAAAAGAAGCTCAGACTGCGGCCCATCAAAAGACACGGCATCTAAGCCCTCACAAGACTTCCCGATGCTAATTCGCTCATTGGGAATTCACAGCAACGCGGCTCGCAGCCTCGCGCGGTGAGAAAATCGTCAACTCGCCGCTTGTCAGCAACTTTATTAGCTGAAAATGCCCCCTGTTTTTAGATACGACGCCCGGCCTGTTAGCATGGGACGGCTTTTGACTAAGCGGCTCTTTTTCGCTTAATAAGCTAAAAACTACTACAAGTAAAATGCCAGTTTAATTGTTTAAGATAAAGAAAGAAGTTACACTTAAGCTGAGAAAAAGTAGCTAACTACATCTAAACTGTTTTATTCATAAAGACTTAATATTTGTGCTGAGGATAGTCCTAAAGCGAATTGATTTAAAACGTGAAACACGATGATAAAAGTAACATGAAAAATTCTATTTTTGAACCATGTAATGTCAAATCACAAAAATGTGCACACAGACTCCACACAGCAAGACACCACAGCGACCCAATGAACCTAGGACCTTCTTGCTGTGAGTTGGACAGCGCTTAATCACTGCATCGCCCCGACAATATAAAGATATTATATTATTGAACAAATCGATATCAGAACTGGAGTTTGCTGGAGGCGGAAACTAAAACAGGAAACAAGCAACTAAACCAATGCACTCCAGCACTCCAGTGTGTTCTTTCTCTCACACACACATACACACACTCCTCTCACTTTTCATTCTCATCTCACACTCTCACTTTCTCCGCCTTTCACTCTCTCCAGCTTCTTCTCTCACATAGAAACTCTTTCACACTGTCCATCTCTTCCTCACCCTCTCTCGCCATCTCCTCTATCCCCACCCCTGCTATCCTGTCTCTCTATCTGTCTCCACTTTTTTACTCCACTCTTCCATGTCCCATCTATTTTTCTCATTCACACACACAATCTACCATCTCTCCACTCTGTGTGTCTAGTCGGGGATTGTTTTAACTTTTTAATGTCACGATTCTCAGCCTCTAAGGAGCTTTCTTGATCCCAGCATTCTTCTAAATTCTCTTTTATTTTATTTATTCACCAGCTCGCTTGAAAATACAGGTGTGTTGCCTCGCATCAAAGATGATGTATCCAATTGTAATGCCCAACATCAAACGGCTGCAGGCCTGTCCTAGCTATAGAAACACACTTTTCAAAGCGCTTTTGCATCAGGAGTGTGTGTGTGTGTGTGTGTGTGAACATGGGGCTGAGAGTCGGTCTGGGGAACGAGAACATTCATTTTTAACACAGTAAAGGATTCACGCTTGTGCTAATTGTGTTTGTATTTAGCCTTTTTGACTTTGACACGGATTCTTTAAAGCTCAAGGCAGGGCAGAGCTGCGCAGCTGGCCACCTGCACGCTGGGCCAGCCCACACACACACAATCAATAATAACACCCATGTCACAAGTAAGTCACAAGTCTTAGCCAAGTATGTAAGTATAGTATGTATCATATATATGTTTTTCCTAATTTCAGGAACAGTTTCCTGAAAGCAACTTACGAAGAGTCTTGCTCAGGGACCGCTTGAGGAGTGATTGAACCTGGCCAACCCTGGTCCAGAGGTGAGTAGCACCTCTACCCTAAACCCCCACCACTTCACCACCACACTTTTAGCTTCCATTACTCCAATAAGGCTGCCGCCTCATTTGGCCATTAAGGGCAACAATCGCTACAGAGAACTGTGTTGTTACATTTCTTTTAGCCCTGCCTTCGACATGAGCTTTTAACAATAATTCAGCAGCTCAGCTTTAACAACTTGTCATTTATAATCAGCAGAAACATCTAGAAACAGCCTTTGTCACTTCTTTTTTAACTTTGCACTTAAGTAAACAGCAATCTGTGCCTTTAGGAATCGCCTCTAGTTCTAAACTTTAGGAGTAAGTCAGGAAGCTGAAAAGCCAGTTTTGTCAGTGCTGAAAGTCCGCTTTCTAAATACAACGTACAGCATGTTTACATATTAGGAAATAAACTGGTAACACAAATGTAATAAAGCTCGTTTACTTTTCAATCTGTACCCTCATTTTAGTTTTCTAATGTTTCAAAATGATGTTTTCAAGTTTATTTCTTTTAATATCATCCTCCAGTAAGCCCTGTTTTTAATGTTGTAGAGATGACACCGGTTCAGGTCTCAGAAGAATCAAATGCTACCAAATGGGAGAAATTATTTGTGTTTCTGAGTTTAAATGAGTTACATAATGAAATCTACCTGCGGTATGTAGATTTAAAAGGTTTTATTTAACAGTGTGCTGTCAATATTAATCACTCTTACAGCTCTATATACTAATAATATTGTTACCTCAATAAAATATATTCGACAACAGCCAACATCAAATCATTTTTACAGATTTTAATAAAATGCAATAAGTTTAAAATGATAACTCAGGGAATTTATTATTCTGGCCCTGAAATCTCACACTTTTTGTTTCATTGTCTGAGTTGCTGCATCAGCGATTTTAGGCTGCATCTCAGATTCATCGTCATCATTTTCTATTAGATCTGCTTTTGATTCCAGTGTCACATTTTAATGTTTGTTGATTGTTTGATCTCTTTGTTAATAATATTTTTCTGTGTTGTTGACAGTCAAGCTTCTTGGCTTATATATCTAGCATCCAAATATAAAAATGAGGTTATTAAATAGACAGAGTTATGGGAATGTAAGCTTAGCCCAACATCACAGTAAATAAATATATTAATCATAGACAGAAAGAGGGAGCAGTGTGCAGGGACGCTATGGAACCCTCAGCATTTTGTTATCATTTTCTAACCGAGCAGTGATTCAGAAACACTTGTTAAAGTGTCCTTGTTATATTTTTGACTAATAGAACGGAGTAACCTGGAATCGAGGAATCACTTCTTTTTGGAACCAACTCCCTGCCCTGCTCTCTGTGGAACCGAATCACAATCATTTGCCACCTCCTGCCACTGAGTGGCATCACATTGAGTTTTTTCCCTGCCTTTTCCAGTAGGGGATTTTGTCGAGTGCAAAATTCGCCAATGGGGCCCTACTCAAATGCCGCACCGAAATGGCAAATTGAACTCGAATTTCTGATCTTCGACTAGAACAAAACAAAGAAAAAGAGGAATCAGACCTCTTCAAAGTCTTATTTGGTATATCAGGTACAAACAATAAATAAATACTACTTTTAAATACATTTAAGGAGCTTAGCGGTGGAGTTCAGTAGGTATGCATAGAAAACACCATTATGTTACTCAGTAAAGATCACATTACTCTGTAACATGTACAGTGACAAAGGCTTTTTATTTTAAAAGTGGAAATTTTGGGCTTTATGCGAAACTTTATACCATTGAGATTTAGAAAAGAATCTTCACCATATTTCTGATAAGTCAAATGAAGTTTAGGAGTTTAGAGAGCCTCAATTAAAAAGTAACAGATGATGGTGGAGATGGAGGAGTCGCTTTCTGGATGTTTGGTCGTGGGGATGAGAGTTGGGACGCGGGAAGACGAATAGCCTCCTGAAGAGCAACAGCGCCATCCTGTGGAGCAACGCCTCATTACACACCGCGCTGTTCACTCACCGGGAGAAACGCAAAGAAATAAATAATCCAAAATTTGAAATCAGAAATAATCTTAGACTTTTGTTTAAATCAGTTTCATGTTTCACAACAAGTCTGAATTCAAAAGAAGCAGTAAAACCAGACAGCATGTATTTTTACTTTCTGTAGCTGACTGATCTTTATTTTTCTGCCTGGTTTGTCTTTCTGTTTATCTCTTGCTATTTCAGGAGAACGTTATATCTTGTTTTTTCTAGAGATTTGAACAGTATTTAAGTAAATTCTTCCATCTCTCTCTCGCTTCTCAAGGTTAGTTCCCTGAACGTTACACTATTAAGGGGCTTGTTCACACACACACATAATCATCATCATCATCATCATCAATATTACATTGTTTATTAACAAAAATTAATGAATAATTAAATGTTAGACAATTCTTTTCTGTTTAATGGTACGTTGATCAAATTAGCAAAAAAATACATAAATCTGAAGTATGTAATAAAATAACTAAAATGTGTATACTACATAAAATAAAAAACTTAACCAAGTAATAATACAATATTTTTAATTTAAATCATTCTGATGTATTTATTTATCAATTTGTTTTTCATTGTGTTCTTGAAACATATATAGTTACCGATCTCATGATGTCTGTATATCTTAGAGGCATCAAATGCAGTTAATGTGGTTTCATTGCAATATACATGCAGATTTTGCGAAGATGATGTTTAGGCTGCGGGTGACTACATATAAACGCCAGGATTCATATGGTTCATCTAATATAGATGGAAATAATGCTGCTATGCATCGCAGAACGTCTGCAAATGAGTGTGACTTACACGATCTTGTGTTCTCACAGCACAACCAATGTGTGAATACATTTCTAAAGATGTGTGTTTGTGTGTGTTCCATTCTGCATTCACATGAATATAGGGTGAGTCTTATATCAGGTGGGTATTAGGTGAGGTTTTAGGTGACTGGAAAAAGTAGATGAGATTAGAATGATAATGAGGAAAAATCTTGTTCCCTTTTCTCTTGCTCTCCTCTCTTTTCATTTCTCTCTACTAATCTTTTAGCTGTTATGTATAATATCTGCATGAATGAGGGTAGCTGAGGGTGTTGCCAGTCTGTCCTGTAAGTTAATGTAAAACCTGTAGAATAAGCAGGAGAGAAAGAGAGAGAGGACAGTGTGGAAGACAAGAGAGGTGAGTGGAAGGTGGAGGCTCGGCCAAGGACGCTAAGGACTCAGGGCTATTTGAAAAGTGTTGATTTCCACTCCATTGCCCCTGCTGCTTTGTAATTCTAATGAGGGGAAGGAGGAGGAGTGACAGGGTGTGTGTGTGTGTGTGAGAGAGAGAGGAGAGAGAGAGAGAGAGAGAGAGAGAGAGAGAGAGAGAGAGAGAGAGAGAGAGAGGATCAGATTAAATATCGACTGACTTCAGCCTGTCCAGAGCAGACAAGCAGCACATTGACTCATCACCAGAGAACTCGGCCAGCCCTGGTAAACGGAGAGCGAAAGAGAGGAGGAGAGAGGAAGGAAGAAGGAAGGATGGGGAGAGATAAAAGAGAGAAACAGAATATAGGCTAAGCATGTGCATGACAGTATAAGATAAAAATCTTAGAATTTGAGGTAGTGAGAGTTGAAATACTGATTAAAACATTCAGCAATATTATGAATTTCAATAAGACCAACTGGTCAGATATGTTGTAGGAACGATTGGTAAACATTTTGGGTTATGTGATGAGTGATGATTGTAATTAATGTTGAAATTGTTGGTTGCTCTGATTATAACCGTTTCCTTCAACAGACGTTATTAAATCTTAAAAGCAATTCAAACTTTCACCACCAGGTGGCTACACAACAAACATGCGCATCCACTAATCGACCGCTTGCTTGCAGTGGTCCGCGTCCCAATTCACTCCCAAGTCATTCAATTTACTTGATAGTATGTTAAAACACAAGTACGCAACTGTGGTTTGGGACGTTGCCGTGACGTAAATTAAGAGCCTAACTGTTTGCAGTGCAGCTCGTTTTAAGTGAGTTTTACTTAATAATTTGAAGACTGTACCGCGGAGTTATATTTTAACATGAGGTTGCTTAAAACATTCAATTAACGCCTCCGAAACTCACTGCTAAATGGCGAATTTACTAAAAAACCCGAAAGAGCAAATTGACGTAAAGTTCGTTTGTTGAAGGCCGGGTCCCAAACCGCAGACTCTCGTACTAGACAGTATGTTAAAACGTTTGTGTCGTTGCACATACTAAGTAGTATGCAAAATATGACGTGGTACGCTGACATGCGAACGCTTGTGCTCGAGCAGTGGGAACGTGTAATTAGTAGTTTGAAGACTGTAACGCCGGATTAAATATGAATTATTCGCGTCTGTTTAAAACTCATTTAAAGAATGTAATTTAATCCGAAAGACGCGATTCTGAAAATCATTAAACGTCTTCAATTCACCAAAACATTCAATTACGGAAGCCCGCGAACAGAAATCGCGTATTTCGAGGTTCGCTTGTAGACGGCCGCGCCCCAAACCACATACTCGCTTAGTGCACAGTGTACTTAACCATTAGTGACGTTTGAGTTTTTACAACCACGTAGCATGCAAAATGTGATTTGGCACGTTGCCGCACTTGTCCGTCAGCGAGGGAGTTGGGATTCATTTAAAGACTTCGTTTATAGGTGAGTTTTAAGTAACAGATTGTAGACGTATGTCGAGTTGTTTAAGAGTTACACCAAGTTGTTTGAAATGTGTCGTTTAATTAAAATACTTTAGCCTCCAAGATGCGATTCCAAAACTCTCCACAAGACGGAGATATTTACCACGGAACTCGCGAATTGATGGAGGGCTCACTTGTAGGAAGGTTGCGTCCACAAATTCATCTAATAGCCAATAGATTAAACAGTAGTGACTTTTCACACACTAAGTAGTATGCTAAAAGCGCTTTGGGACGCTGATAATGGGCGCTTGTGGTGATGATTTAAGAGCTTGACAGTTTGTAAAGCGACCCAGTTTTACACGAAGGTCACTTTTTATTTTGTCAGGTTTTATATTAATTGTTTAAAAATATGTTGTTTGACTAACGTGGGTTAACCTCAAGTAGCCATTAGTAGTCAGTTGTAGTGGCGCGTTCCAAACAACAGACTACCCAACTGGACAGTATGCTAGTTTATTAGAGACCGTTGAGTTTTTACTTACTATGTAGTGTACGTAATGTGATTTAGGACGTCCCCACTCTTGAGAAAGCTGGGACGTAATTTAAAAGCTTGACCGTTCGTTTCAGGAAAAGCTAAGTTGTAATGAGTATTCTAAGAAATGAAAAACCAGATACGTGTGAATTAAACGCGATTGTTTAAAGGTTGTTTAATTAAAGCTGTTTAACTTCAAATATACGATTCTAAAATTCACCACTAGATGGAGATATTTGCCACTGAACGCTTTGATATTTTATATTGACTGAGAATCCATTTGTACAAACCATGGACAGTTTGTTAAAACATCAGCGACTTTTCACATACTAACGTGTACGAAATTTGATTTGGGACACTGTAACTCAGGTGCTTGTAGTCCGGCAGTAGAAAAGTTGTGATATTATTTAATGAAGAGTGTAGTTTTTACATACTACATAGTTTGCAAAATATTATTTGGGACGCTGTCTGGCAGTAGGAAAGTTGATTTGACGTGATTTAAGTGTTTGTCAGTTTGTAAAGTTGCTCCGTTTCAAGCGACGTTTGAAGTTGTAATTATTAGTTTGAAGACTGTAACGCCGAACAATATATGAATTAGACGCAAGTGTTTAAAAGAAGTCGTTTAATGAATGTAGTTTAAACTCAAAGATGCGTTTCCAAAAAATGACCACTGGATGGAGACATTGTCGGCGGAACCCGACTGAAAAAACGGAAATTGCGTATTGACGTAGCGTTGCCTTGTAGAAGGCCGCGTCCCAAACCATACTCTCTTACTAGATAGTCTGCTAGAATAGATAACTTTGTATTTTCAAACGCTAAGTAGTATGCAAAATGTGATTGGGGACGCGGCCACAAGGACGCCTGTAGTCCGGCGGCATGAGAGTTGGGACATGGCTTTAACTTAGGAGCTTGGCAGTTTGCAAAGCGGCGTTGTTTCAGGCGAAGGTAAGTTTAATACAGTAGTTTAAAGACCATAATGACTCGTTATTTATAAAACACAAACATATTCCGTTAAAAGGGGAATCACTATATCATTTAAGTGGCTTTCGCTCTTCTGCTTTATTAGCACGTGTTAGTTTGGCTCGAGGATGTTAGCGTTAGCATTAGCTTTTGCTTTTCTGTACTAAATATAACCAAGAATTTCTCGACATAAGCGTCTCCTTATTTTAATGGCCGATAGTTATATATAATCATACGTTTATATTTTATTTATCATCGGATTAATGCGTGGATTTGTTCTGTCGTGCTGTCTTTATTTTAGTGTTGATAACGTAAAGTAGGAGCTGCACAAAATATTGTTTCAGAATGATATTGTAGGGAAAGGTAACATTGCAAATAGTTGCAGTGTAAAGTGATACAAATTAAACCAAACGCGTTGTGTTACGACTTTATGGCTCCTTGATACAAAAAGAAAACTCGCCCGGTGATTTATTCTGCCTTGTAGAAAGCACGAAACGGCGGAGGAGTCTCTTAATTCATGCTCCCCTTTCCAAAAATGCTACCTTGTGGGATTTTATTTCCATTCGTTATAAAAGGTATAAATTTCACTGTATTTTTGATGACAAACCGCTAAGACGACCGTATGAATGGTTTGATACTATATACTATCACTTTTATTTAAGATTTAAGGTGTTCTTTATTGATCGAGCACTAATGTGACATTCATTGTGACAATTCCACGTCAACGCGCGTTTAAATGAAACGATCAATTCTTTAATTTACCAAGGACACGGTTGAAAGGCGCAGTAAATAAAGATGTTAAATATTTGACTTAACGTCACCCAGAATCTTGTGATTGGGCTGAGAACGCAGGATCTCATTTTCCATTACTAATCTACCAGATCTAAGACAGATAATCAAATTTTACTATTGCACAGATTTAAGTTTTTTTTTATTTTAATAAAACATTTGCAGAACCACCCAAATCCTACCCGATTTCAAGCCTTTTGCAGAAAATAGTCATATACATTGCAGAGAAAATCTATGGCCATAGTTCAGTCCTGACCTGAACTCTCCCTCCTTTGGTATTTAAGAAATTAAGTCTTTAATGAGGGTTACAACAGTCTGGTCTAACATGGAATTTTATTTTCACTTCATTAGGGTTTGTCGGCCTAGTTTCCCCATATTTCGCCGTCTTTAGCTGGTATATGATTTCACAATGACGTTTTAACTGGGCATTAGTTTACACTCTGATGTCAGGTCTGTTTTTAGCCTCTCTGGTCACATGAAGAGGGATGACAGCTGACGCCAGAGAGCGAGTGAGCCAAGTCACCTCTGACTGCTGGTCATACAAGGTCATTCAGAACGTCAAGAGTCAGGTTCTATACAGCAGGGGAAACTTTCGGGTAAATCTTATTAAAGGTGTTGTGTGGTAGATGTACGTCCTCAACAGTGAGTTGGAGGCTAAACCAGACTGAATTTGCTTTTACAACCTGGTCATTTGTGAAACTTCAGTATTTATAGCTGGAAGATTTTGAACACACCAGCTTTAAAAGAAGTTTTTGGCACGTTATTTAAAATGTACTAGGTCGTGGTTATCTTTAAGGGACACTAAACCCATCTGAGACAGGTGATCATGAGGTGTAAAATTCCTGAAACCACCATTGGGCCCCTGAGCAAGACCCTTAACTCAGGCTGTGCAATTAATCGAAGTTTTATTTCAATTACGATTTCGGCTCCAAACAATCACAAAAACAATGTAATCGAAAAAAACAATTATTTTTATTTAATTTGTATTTTATTTATACATTTTGTATTTTTTGTTTTCAAGAGATTGTGGAACTGCACTACATTGCTGATTTTGTTTACTTTTTAATACAATATTTGAATATTACACTTTCTGTTATTTTAACAGGGAAAGTTTACATTTGCTGTTCTTTATGTGCAATAAATGCTATGTGTTTCCAGAGTCAATGAGTAATCGTGTTAAATAATCGTGATTTCAAGATTTACCAAAATAATCGTGATTATGGTTTTTTCCATAATCGAGCAGCCCTACCCTTAACCCCACGTTGCTCCAGATAGACTGGATAAGAAAGTGTGTTTGAAACAAAGAAAGGTGACGTGAACTCTTGTCTTGCTCTTTTCCCTCTTTTTAGACGGAATGGAGGAGTGCCTGATGGAGGACGAGGCAGCCTTCTACTCGAAGGCAGAGCACTACTGGAAGGAAATCCCACCTACGGTGGATGGAATGCTGGGAGGATACGGAAGCATTTCCAGCATCGACATTAACGGTTCCAAGAAGTTTCTGCAGAAATTCCTTGGGGTAAGAGACAACAAAGATAAAAAATGTTTGCACTCATTCCTTTAGTTATATTTAAAGACCTTTTGGTGAAAAGGCTCGATTCTGTTCTATGTTTGCAAAATTGGCTAAGTATGCGTTTATTAAGTTAATCAGCTGAACTGCATCATCAAATAGTTTTTAGCAAACTGAAGTGAAAGTAGGCATCAAATGTAAGAACTCTGCTGATTTTTGGTAGAGGCAAATTATTATAATTGAATGATCAAAATACAAATGTTATCTCTGAAGAAGTTATGGTGGGAGAAAATGTATATTTGGCAATCGAGCTGGGCTCTTAATCAAAAACGAATCAAAAATGAATGACTTTCATAACCTCGGTTTGACATAATCCTGCTCATGTTTATTTCAATCATAAAAAAATCACTCCTTTTTAATTCTGTTAATACTCCCCCCAGTGTGTTTTCACGTACTATCCCATTAAAAACATACTAGCGTGTGCTTTAACGTGATTCCGCCACGTCCAGTCAGGTGTTACGTTTCCTTCAGTTATTCTAAAATCACAAAGATATGCAGTCTTGCTGTAGAAAAATAGTCCAGGTTTGATGTAAAACTTGTCAGTGAACTATGAGGGTAAAATAGGAACAAAAAAAACCCAAAAGAGAATAATTGTTCATTAATCTTACTCGAGGCAAAATGTTTAACTAATCGTCAGTTTGGTTTGAGGTTATCATTCAGCACTACTGTATACCGTAAGTAGGCAGCTGTCGCTGAGCCTCATTCACCAAGATCTTCTCGTTTTCTTATTTGTTCTTTAAAAAGTTGATATTTAAATAGTTTATTATGCAACAGTAGAATCTAAAGAAGTTAACACACACAAGCAATAAAATATATGTAAGACGTCTCTCCAGCATTTGTAGATTCTGGTTCTACACAAGAACAAATCTTAAATATGAAAACATTTGCCTTTACTCACAATGAAGCTCAAACACTAGCTGTTCTTATGAAGAAAATCTGTTCTTAATGTCAATGATCATAATTGACTGGATAAAGACGGTAATGAATAATGCAAGTATCATCTGAGGAAAAAACTTTATTATGGAAGCAAGTCTTTATTTGACAAACATTTTTATGTTTTAATCCCTGTTTACTGCCCCGTCCCCAGGAGGGTAAAGGTAAAACCCGACCCGGCTGTGCTCTGGACTGCGGAGCAGGAATCGGCCGCATCACCAAACGTCTCCTGCTGCCGCTCTTCCGCACCGTGGACCTGGTGGACGTGACGCAGGAGTTTCTGGACAAAGCCCGGACGTATCTGGGCGAAGATGGCAAGAAAGTGGAGAACTACTTCTGCTGTGGCCTGCAGGACTTCCAACCACAGCCAGAACGCTACGATGTCATCTGGATCCAGTGGGTCATCGGTACGTATAGAAACCGTATCTACACCAGTACGTTGAGTTGCTGTGCGATACGACCAAATTCTTAAATCCCGATGTACTTTCATATTCCAGTAACGATAATCATGATATAGCACCTTTTCTGTAAATTCAGTGGAACTTTTGCAATCCGTCTTGTCTGTGCGAGCTCAACTGTTTTATGCTTTTTTACGCCACTGAAAACAGCTTTTTACTGCGCTCTTATAAGGTGCCTTTAAGGCAAATTGTGGCACGTTTGGCGTTCCATATTTCCCTTGAGAACATGTAGAGTGGAGTGTGCATGTAAACACAGCTGAGTGCACACAGACACTAGATTTTGTGAACGTTCCACTGCTCGCTCAGCATTATGGCACAAATATAACAATAGTATATTCTCTGTGTCTACATCCACCTGGCACCGTGATGACTACTGTAAACCCTTATCAGATATTGCAGTAAACACCCCAATAGAGGGATATGAAACAGTAGACATTTAACTTCTGGCATCAAATATATTTTGTCATATCGCACAGCCCTACGTTGATTCAATGGTCGTCACTCACAGATTTTTTTGTTAAACTCGTTCTTAAGACACTTGTATAAAATTATACAACTGTAGGATTGAAGAAAATCCAGTAAGCGATTGTTTTGCACAACAAATTTATTCAGGCCACATATTCTGTTCAGTGGTGGGAAAAATATTGAATTTACAAATTTTAAAGCTGTATTCGCTACATGGTGATATTTCTGCTTAACGTCAGAATCTTATATCGTTGTTAGCAACTCAACATGACAACCCGTTTCTCCAGGTCACCTGACAGACGATCACCTGGTGGAGTTTTTAAGACGTTGCCGCGGTGCACTGCGTCCCGACGGCATCATCGTGATAAAGGACAACGTGGCGTATGAGGGCGTGGTGCCGGACGATGTGGACAGCAGCGTCTGTAGGGCTCTGCAGATTTTACACCAGCTAGTGGCCAGAGCCGGACTCACCATCGTCCACCAGGAGCAGCAGAAGAACTTTCCGGAGGAGATCTACCAGGTGCACACATTGGCTCTTAGATAGAAGAGCAAAAACAAGACAACCTAAACTAAAAGTACGAGGTCAATCCTTAATTCCAGCGGTTCGATCATCTCTAAGACCATGTCACAAAAGGAGTCAGAATGTGCCTGTGTCAAAGCCTGAGACTTTTTTACAGACGTGTGTCTCTGGATACGGTTTTTGGAGTTATTTCATCTTGGGAGGCCAAACTTTTTTTTTGGTCTGTGGGCACGTATAGGTGTTTTGAAATCACGAGGAATCGGTTATTTAAGCCAAGAGTGTGTGTTTTTATGGAATTGACAGTGTAAGCACACTGTGTTTCTAATGAATGTGTGTGCATAAAAAACAGCTTTTTAGTGTCATTTTACAGACCGTTAAAGTTTATGGATATTCTTGTCTGCGTTGAACAGTTTAATTTAAATGAAATCTTCAACTTCACTGTTGTTACATTTCGTAATACTTGGAAATGTAACAGCAGTGAATATTGCATAATTAAGATTTAATATGGTTTGCAAAGTTTCTAACTGTATTCTACATTAACAGTAAGCCTATGTCTTTATGATTCACATTGAAGCAGGTTGGTTTTGATTGAAAAATCTACAAGCCAGTAATCCTTACAGCACTAGCAAACATTTCCTTTATCCTTTGTTGATCACGAGCTGAGTTATTCCTGGATCTGTGCTCACCTGTAAAAGGCCGTACTGTCCAACGCGCAGTGCAGTGGAGAAGCTGCTCATGACCAAGTTTCGCTCTGGAAGCGACCAGATTTCTCCATGGCATCCAGCATTTCCTGAGCTTGGTTTTCACTCACACCTCCCTCCTGTTGGAAAATCTGCTTCAGGGCGTCACACACACTCGTGGGCATCTGCTTGGCATTTCTGGACGAACACACACAATTTCGAGTGTTACTGTCACATACAGATAACAGTGGAACAGCAGTAGCAGTAATGGAAGTCTTAGACCCAGAGCCCCTTCAAAGTTAACACCAACACAGGCTCAAACGTGCATCATAAAGTGCTTATTTATGTTTAGCGGTTAACTGTAAGGCATCAGGAAGTAAATAGACATTGGGGTCTCTAGTCTGTTGGGGCAAGTTACAGTAATCAGCCTAAAGGGGCATGAAACATTCTGAGATGTTTGAGACGCATATGTCTGTGACTGAAATGTGTTTCCTTCAGCTACTGAATAGCAACAGCAGGTGAACGTCACTGGATGTGAGAGAGAGATATAAGCTTGGTGAAAGCTCAATGTCAGCCGATTTACAGCTTAGGTCTAAACACAGACTGTCCTTACTGATCCCAGGCCTGCTGAATGATCTTTACTTACCCTGCTATGTAGAAGAATGAGTTCCTGTCTGCAATCAGGTCCCATAATAGTTTGGCTTGCTGCCTCACTCTGTGCTGAACATAAATTTTGTCCTCCTAAAAAACAATATACAAAAATGAAACACTGCACATGGCTATTACTACATATATTTATGAGTTAGTGGATACGATGCATTTATTTGGTTTAATCACATTTCTAAATATTATCCAAAACAATTTCTAATTGTTAAGCAAATTCACAAAATCTTACTTTCCTTATAAAACACATAATTTAGCTCATATCCCTTCTCATTCCTTTCAAACCCAGGAGTATGAACAGAATTTCAGAATAGTTAAAATAACTAGGGGTGCGTGATATGGGAACTATAGACTGATGCAGGTATCTGATGTGTTTCATGTGTACATCATGCCCATAAACACATCTGTAACGATACTGGGACGTGTGAATGTGGTGAAATGAGTAGGTAGAGTTGAGCATGTAGTCTGAAGTTCCATTGCACACTCAGAATTTTGGCACAAAAATAAGGCCGCAACTCTGACATTTCTAACACGCCGCCAAGTCGTGTGAGTGTGGCACCTGCTGTCTTACTACGCAAACCATTTAAGGTGAAACTGAAATCACGCATTAGAGGCTGATGAAGAAGTAGCCTCGTCATGCAGGCAGAGCTGAGCGCACCTCGAACTTTGCGCTACCTTTACAACGTACAATAAATAAGTCATCAAATATCGGCTGGAAATATCGGGCAAATCTAAGCATCAACCTGATGCCAAAGACCAAAATGCACAAGACTGTTAATTAGAGGTCCAGAATGTCGGTTTTGATTAATTTTCACGTTATTGTCCAGCCCTACTACTTTCATAAGAATACACCATTTTAGAGTAAACTCTTTTTTTCACCTGGTCTCTGGAGAAGGCAGTGAATAAGGTCAGGTGACCTGCCTGAACCTTCTCCTCCCACTCAGAGCAGCAGTAGAAGTCTTTGGTCTCAGATCGGCATCCGAAGAACAGAATGTTTGCTGAAATGGAAAACAATGCGTTATAATCAGTCTGATTCCTAGTACGCGGCAAAAGGAAAAAATCTCACCAGTTCTGGCCTGGGCGATTCGTTCCTGTATGGCGGCTCTGAAGGGGGCAACACCAGTTCCAGGCCCTACCATTACCACGGGCGTGTCTTGGTCCTGGGGGAATTTAAGGCCACCTTTTTTCACCCATAAAGGTACATACACGTCTCCTATAAAACACACACATTAGAATACAAATAACACTTTCAAAAAAAGGAACTTTGGCAACAGTTGAGTGATTTTCAAAATTCTCTTACTGTTGCATTTACAACTGAGTTTTAATTCAAAGTAATTATTATATTGTCCACCACACTTTAAACATGTAGCTACTGAGGTTTTCACAATACCAGAATTTCAAGCTCGATAATGCTACCCAGAAAAATACTCCACACAATTTTCAATACCACAGGGAGAAAACTCACATAATTTTAAAAAATGTTTACCAACATTTTTAGAACAGTTTAAACGGCACATTTTATGATCAATTGAAAAGATAGAAATAGTTAAGTTTAGAGCCAACTGGGACTCATTTTGGCCTATAATATGACCTGCTTTTAGTCTTCCAGGGAGAGAACTACATTTCCCACAATCCCCAGTGCGCAACATGCAGCCACGTCACAATACTGCGATGGACGCACGTCTGAAATAAACACTGAAATATGAAGTGGCTGTATAGTGATTAGAACACGGGTTGGTATTTATCAACTAAAATATGAGTTTTGTTTGTAATAAAAGTGGAAGGTTTGACTGAACTGTAGCGTTTTTCCACATGAGAGTCGCGAGCGCTCACACATACAACACGTGTTTACATCGCCAAGGACGTCACTTAGCCTCTTTACACAATTACTCACAAATACTTTCATACGCAAGGGAAACAATTTAAGTTCAAAGTCTTTGATTCTGACGGGGTGTGTGGTTTCAGGAGACTCTGAGGGTCGGACCGACAAAGTTATTCAAAATTGTATTCAAAAGTTACTACTTGAGGCCAAGTGTTTTCATATTAAGGATACATGACGACTTCAACAGTGAACAATAAAATCTCAATTTATGATCAAATTCATCAAAAAAATCTTTTACAAGTATAAATCACAAAGAAAGTTTAAAATGTTCCTCCTTTTCACACAGAAACAGGCACTGCTGATCACGTCATCAATGACACTGCAGACATTTTTAAAACAATTATTTTGTTTTGCAAGGCATTGTAGCGACACGTGTAAAGTGTGTTGGGCAATATAAGCATGTTGTTGCTCATTTCATTCTGAAGTTTGAAAATCTGACCCTTTTTCAACTCACAATACAGATTTTCTAAGTGCATGATTATGAAAAGCAGTTGGCAAAGACCAGTCGGTATTCTGTGAAAACGCTCACCTTGATCAGGATCTAGAGATGCCAGCCAGGAGGAGCACAGGCCTTGACGCGGCTTGTGAAGTCTGGTTTTATACATCACCACAGCCACCAAGATCTGGATCCGATTCGGGTGTGCCTAAAAACAAGTTTAGATCCCACACATTAAATCAAACACATACAAAAATGAACCTAGAAATGTCATTAAATATCAGAGTGTGTTAAAAGTACGAGTATCTATACCTTACCAGGAGGGAGGACGCTATAGAGAAGGAGCGAGGCTGAATTTCAGGGAATAAATCTAACAGATAGTTCACGTTTAGTTCAGCTGTAGTGTGAGGAAAATCAGCCAAAACCTGAAAGAAAATAATAGGAATAATAACTTTAGGTCTAATGTTTCCCAGTCATAACTTTACCCTTCAAGCCTTACGTCAGCTGCTGCTATACAGCTGTAATATTATTTATCAGAATGAATAACCTCTTAATTAAAAGTGCAAGATTTGAGTTGAGATTCAGTGTTTCCCTAACATTATATTAGGGGGTCGCCCCGCGCCACTTGAAGGTCAAGTTTATTTCATTTTATATAACAGGTTTATGCCTTGTCATTTTATTAAACAAGTCATAAGATTTTGCTTGCAAAAGTTAGAATGAATTTACAGAAAATGTACTGTATTGTGATATATATATTGTTATCGGGATATATGTTGGTCATATCACACAGCCCTAGTGAATGACAAAAACTGCAGAAATAGTGTCAAAAAGTGGAAGATGGAAAAAAAAATCACTTGTAGAACAAGACATTAAATAGCTAATTATCATAATTATGTCCTGTTATTTTGGACGTTACTGGCTAAACCCTAGAACATACAGCACAACCCATGCTCCCACCTCTAGCGCGGTGCGTCGAGGCCGGCTGCAGTAGCTGTGCAGCTCCTCCTGGCCCTGTGCTGAGCTAAACTCCAGCAGCTTCTCTCGCTCCAGCTGGTTGGTGGTGAACGTGGCGAGCAGCTCGAAGAACGAGCGGCGAGGGACAGCTGCGATGTCCAGGAACTTTTCGGCTAGGAAGCGGACAGAACACGGCTGAGGCAGACGTGAAGGGATCGGGGCTGAGAGAGAAGCAGGATGAGAATGCGTCAGATACATAGAATGTTGCAGGATTTTTAAATCTATTACACCTGGGGAACGTATTTTAAAATTAACTGACATAACGTCAAAAAGGATTTAAAAAAATAATCATCATGGCCAAGATTATATCAAATAGAGGTTCTGAATGTAAGTTTAAACTCATTTTCGATTAACTGTTCAGCCCTACACTGTCTCATACACACACCTGCATTGGAATCAGTAGGTGCTAGCACAAAGTAACGATCAGGGTCAAGCCTTAAGAGTTGACAAAACTGCTCGACATCTTCTGGAGAATTGCACGGTCGCATCATAACGACATCACCAGCGCTGTACCTGGAAAACACACGCTAAGATTATAAATATGTTTATTATGGTTCCACCAATATGTTTTCAAGGCCAATTCCGATTAATTACTGATCATGGAGACTGAAACCAATGTCATTCATTCATTCATTATATTCAAAATAATTCAGTTAAAATGCCTTTTAGCACATGTTCATTCTGAGAACTTTTCATAATGTCCTTAACACAAAAAGTGCAGGAAGTTCTCAGCCTCCATTGTATTGTATCATATTTATATAAACCTTCACTTTGTAATGATGAAACTATATTTTCAGAGCACACAAACATTTCAAACCTCAAGACTTATGACACTTACTGGATATTCGAGCCTGTGATGTCAAACTCAATATGCCTCACATCCTGGAAATGAGATGGATCTGTTACTCTTTCATTAAACAAGACTCGCGCCGGGAATGGGTGAGCCGAAGAGGGCGGGGTCTGATCGCCAGGTGGGAGGGTCTGATTGTTCAACTCCGCCTCTGTGATGTTGTCAAGAAAATTTAATGTGTAGCGGGGAGGAAGCCTGCAGAAAACAATCTCTCATTTAGACTCTCAGAGTTATTTTCGTTGTTATTATTATTATAATTAAACTCAGAAAACGAAGAAAAATGTTATGCTGTAATCTAAATGTTCAGAATCAGACTCTAATAAGAATCAGTTCTAATGTTGTTGCTGCTGTTATTAGTAGTATTTTAATAATATTGATATGTTCCAAGTGAAATGAAAACATACTGCATGCAGCATCGTGCTTAACACATGTGACTATGGTTCATTTGTACATCAGGAATTCTGATCAGAAAATCAGGTGGAAATGTGCCAAAGAATACATTTGACTGGTAAGTGTCCAAAAGTGCAAATGTTGTTGAAAATACATAAACACTTATGAGGAATTGTGTCATGTGTAAATGCTGGTCATTTTGACATCACACAGAATATAACATTTGCCTAATATAAACGGTGTGCAGACTCACGGGTCCTCATCTCTGAGTGGATTTAAGCCAGCAGGTGGGGGGTAAAGAGCGAGAACCTTCTGCCAGAACAAAATCAACCATGGGTCGATCACTCCATCCAGCCTGAAGTACATTAAATAAATGAGACAGCTGACACTTGTATAGCAGTGAGCTTCTAGTATTTAGTGTTGATTGTTGCTAATACCCCAGATCATGTTGATCGTCAGCCAGGCCGACAGGGAGCAGGTCGCTGGCACCAAGCTGTAGCAACCGCTTATGAAGTTTCTTAGCCACAAAGTTAAACCTAAAAAGCCAAATGTATGCAAAATAGTGTTAGGCAAATACATTTCAAGTAATATTATAAATAAAATATAATACTACTTTTTTCTAAGAGCTCTATAAAATCAGACTGTACTGTGCATCTACTTTCCATATGGTCAGACTACCATACTGAAAATTATTTTGTAATATGCACTTTCTTGTGTTGTTATGATGTTTGTTTTTATATTTTGTTGTGATATGGATATTGTACTGGCTGCAATACAGAAAAGTTTAATGTATAATGAAAAAGTTTCTTATCTTTCATAACATTCACTGATTTATTACATTCTACAGTATTTAAATTGCACAATCCAGAGCAACTTCCATTATAATAAGTTCCATTATTATTATTACTACTACTACTATTATTATTATTCTTGCTCAGGAGGTAAATTATGGTCCAGTAGTAATGATGGTAGAAATTGAACCTACACTTCATTCAAAGGTGAGCAGACCACCATCACATAATATCACCCATATTTAGCTTATTCTAAAATCATGTTATCCCTTTTTGTTATAAAGGCTTTTTCTCTGGCAATTCTCACTTTGGATAAGAGGAGTCTCCCAGTCCTAGCACTGCAAAGTCCAGTCGACAAAGCGAGCCAGACGGCAAGGACTTCCTGAACAGAAACCTCCAGAAGTTCTGCAAGAAGGAAAACAGAATTACAACAGTGTAAAGAAACCAGTCATGGTAACAATGACAAGAGGAGGTTCCACCTTGTTTACACTCCAAACTTTCTTACTTTCATGTTGTCTGGAGGGTCACCCTGCCCTGTGGTGGCGCACACAAACACAATGAGGGACTCAGATATCATGTTCCCCTGACGAAGACAAGAGTGCGAGCATCCCAATTTAGACAGCAATATTCAACACTCTTTATCAACAGAGTACATTAAACAAACTTAACAAGCAACTAAAACTAAGGAATAAAAATAAAATAAATAGAAAACATTTGGACCTAAATAGTGATAGAAATGTATACTATAAAATATGACTCTACAAGGTAAATTATATTAAGGTAAAAACTGCATGAACATGATTTAATCTTCTACTGACCACATTGTAACTATCCAGAGCTTGTACCCGGACCATCATCCGTCTCCTCTGTGCTTGCCGGCCGATTCTCTCTGCGGTGTCCTGGGCTGTTCCCGTCTGACTCCCATATAACACCAGGAGCGTCTGGGATCCCATTCTGGCACACAAAGCAGCTCTGTAATGAAAGAAAACGGATACTTCACACTTTTTTACACAGTGTTGCCTAAACATGTTGACAACCACTTATTCAAGTGACAAACATCTTTAGAGAGTCTTCTATTATTATCTGCTCGTCATACAGCCTGCCTTCAGGAGTGCCTTAAACTCCTCATAGACTCCACCAATATTTCCAAACCCTGCACATGTAATTAAAGAAGCAATAATGCTTAAACACAGGTGGTTCATATTGTGTGTTTATACAAAAATATCCAACATTCAAGATACAGCAAACTATTAGTATACACTTCTAGGGTTATTAAGTTTTATTTAAGGTAAAAAATACTATATATTTTCAACAGGAAGTAAATATTTAACTCAGACCACAATACGCCTAACTAAGATTTTAGATTTCCCCATCACCACAAATATAAATAAATGTAATAAACGCACATGCTTAGAAAAGATGAACATGAAAATGTCATTGCAGATGCAGTGTAGTGACACTACATCTACTGCACCTATAAATCTATCTCCGTGTGTGAGTTGAATATCACGTATTGTTGTCATAAAACGCTTTAACTAAATCTCAGTGACACAATGTAACCTCGCTGTCGTACTTTACCTACGAACACACGCGCCCGCTCTGACTCTCGTTACGTAGCTACCGTCATTTTCCACATTAGCTTTTTACAAGGTCTGCTATTCTTTTGCCACATTAAGCTTGAACTTCGAGCCACCATTAACAGCGATATAAAGAGGAGCACCCATCATATCATCAAACAAACCGAATGTGTTTCAGAATTCGCCAATAAATAACATGAATCCAGCACTTTTAAAAACGGAGTAAAGCGTCACTTACTAGTCGCGCACTAACCAACCTCAAACACACACCACGCGGCGCGGCGAATAGCCTACTTCCGGGGTTCACTTCCGCTAGAGGGCGTTAGCGTGACAGTGCAAAATGAGACGCCATTGCTACGTTATAGTTTATAAAATATATAAGATAAAGTCTACAAAGACTTTTTCCACACAAGTGGAAATACGAATGAAAACAATACTCTACCCATGTTATTTTATATTATAAGATGCATGATAAAAATGTTACAATCTCTACACCAAACATGAATATTCCGACTGCAATGTCTAAAATTCCTAATCAAATGTGTTGTTTAGAGTTTGTCAATGATGCCTTCATTATAGTGAAAAAATTTAATGAATCATTTACGTTTTACATTGTAGTTTTTTCATTACTTTCTCCACACAAAATAAATTCCATAAAATAACACATTTTATGAAATATTAGCGATAATGTAATGTAGACAAATATTATGTAGACACTCATCTTACATAAAAGATTCACTAAAAACGCGAAATTACATTTTAATCTTTTACCTTTTCTTGATAATGCAAATTATTTACGACAAATTGCTTATTCCTACATTACTGCACTCCTTTTTAACTAAAATGAAATGTGTTGTTTAGACAGTGCTATTATTATCGACAGTAATGCAAATCTTTGACTTTAAATAAATTAAATTAACAATGATAAATAGAATAAACACATTAATTAATGCTAATTTACCATTTTATGCTTTAAAACAAAAACACACTATCATAATTATTTCTAATAATTTAATGTATTTGTTGAGAGCCATCTCATGACCTGTTCAGGGCACATGTCACATGGTACTTGGTACTTGTACTTGTATAACTGTATATGTGACAAATAAAGTATCTTTAAAATATATTAACAACAAGATCATATAGACAAACATGATGTATACATTTATGCTTGTTTGTTGTACATGACGGGGTTAAGGCGTGCAAACGTCACTGTGTTCGGCGTCGATCAGGCGGTCAGCTGCAGACCCGGAAGTGGTTAACCGCAGCTGACAGCTGGAGCTTTTTCTTTTTAAAAATGGCGACCGACAAAGGATATGTGTTTACCTGTATCAACCTGATTATTACGTTACTTGCCATCGAAAGCCACTGTCGGCTCCACCATCTCGTACTTAAGGTATGTTTTAGCCAATGGACTGGTTAGTGATGGCGATTAAAATCGTTTCTGTGATGCTGGATCGCCAGCTAAACAGCTAACCGGCTAATAACATTAGCTGAGTCGCTTCACTGCAGCATACCACACATTAACAATTCAAGACAATTCACATATTTACCCACTAACACTTTGACACAATATCTGTGTGAATACTGATACATTTGCAGACCATGTTAAAGATGACGTTTTGTTTAAGTGTCCCTAAATATTACAACAAAGATTGGCAATATTACATCTGCACATCATTTATTTGTATTTATATATCGTTTCTATTATTGATGCACGTTGAATTTATAGAATTATAGCTTTACCCATGTCGAGAACAACTGCAATGAAAAGCGATTTTAAAAGTTTAAAGTAGCTACTAATCATCTTGAAGTATTAACTCAACATCAGTAAAACTTGCCGCTTTAACAAATATAAGCCACAGTAAATAAGATATTTAAGGTTTATAATATGTATTTTAAAAATTACTAGAATACTAAATTTGAACATTATCACACCTTTATAATAAGGTTCTATACATCTAAGAGTAGGCAAGAATTTGCATGCTATACTTGTATAACTGTGCTTGACTTTTTAAATAATTACATATAAATAACAAATGTCTGTGCAAACATTGCTTCTACAACTCTTTACTTATTCTAGGACGATGTTCGTCAAAGGGTCCATCTCAACACTTTTGGTTTTTATAAAGATGGTTACATGAGTGTAAATATGAAGAGTCTGAGCCTGAGAGGGGTGTCCGAGGAGCACATAGGCACTTCCACGGTAAAATTAACTTCTGTAATTCAGGTTAAAGAACCCGTTGCATGCTTCATAGCTGCACGCTTTTTAATTTCTTAGCGGTCTGAAAAATGGGGGATTATGTTGATGTTGAATGTGTTGGGGTGTTGTGTTTTATTCATTTGTGGTTAAAATGTGGTTAAAAATTCTGTATGTAAATAAAGTGCAGTTAGGAATATTGCTACTTTTTATGTTGTGCTGGAGCACTAGTCTCTGTAAATGCCTCAAAAGTGGTAAGTGGTGTTAGAGATGGTATAAACCCAAATATCGTAATACCTTTGATTGTTGCATTTTTACTTTTCTTTTAGCCTGTAAATTGACTTGACTAATGAACGTTCCAATTTTTGCTTGGCAACAGATCGGTTTTAGCTTGGACAGGACAAGTAGTAACGGCTTTTCAACGTATCTGGTAAGAGCAGATCACTCACTCCAACCATTTGCTTGCTCCTTGTACGAAACCTCCATTTGACCACAAAATATTTAGCTTGTACTCAAAAAATGTACAGTTCTTGTATAATTATGTTGATGGTAGCATTATTGAGGAATGCCTGCTAGATTAACTGCTTGTGCCTGTCTTGTTATAAGAAATGTGACAGATGTTTGTGTTTTATGTGAACAGGACGATGGTCTGGACTATTGTGTTCTGAAAAGATTGCCTAGCAGCGAGTTTGCAGTGGTGCTTCTCCTGATGGACTTTGAATATAACCTGTAAGTGTTGGAAATGTTCATGAGAGCAAAATGTTTTATGTAGTTAAGTGAAATGAATGTAACTCAACTTCTAAACCACCTCTTCTTTTCATGTTTTTATCAGAGTGAAGATGAGGACGTCAGCAGAGGACGGCATGTTCCCCACCATCGTTCCTGTGGTGCCTAAAGAGAAACAAGTTAAGGATGAGAAAAAGGAGATGACAGGTAGAGAGCACTGTTCATTTCTGATTTGCTTTCTCCATGTTTTCATTCGCTTGAGCTGATGTAATGGTACAGTCGTTCAGTTTTAATCAACTAATTCATGGATTCTTTACAAATGATTTGATACACATGGGAAGTTTGCTTTTAGACACATTGTAGGATTGCATTGTAAATGTCTCTTTATCTAGCCAGTGTAAGCCATAGAATTTCTTTGTTTATTCTTAAATTTTTAATATCAACCCTGTGTTTTCTCTTTCATCCATAGAGGCCAAATCTGAGAGGGGTGTTACCGAGGTAGGAACATGAACCTGTGTAATGCCTGATTTTAAAATAGGGATCCTTTAAAGATAAATATAGGAGTGAAAAGTGGAAAATCTGGGGAAAGTTCCCTAAATTTTGGAATAGAGAAATAATAGGGAGATTTGGTGTAAAACATTTACCCGTGTATATTGATTTCAGTTTGTCTGCTCAGTGTTATCTTAATTCTTGCTTATCTTTTTGAATACCTTGTTTTTTTGACTGCTTCTCTAAAACTTAAGGTGAAAACTGTAAAAAGCCCCCAAAATGTGAAAATGTTCTGATTTATTATCTATAGAACAAGGGAGACGTCATTTACCATCTGCAAAGGGAAGGCAACGTTTACTCCTTTCAGGTAGGCCATGAAACATCAGCCATAAGTGCCTTTAACAAGAGTTGAACATGGATGTTTTTTTAAATGTGCTTAAGAAGAAGGGAAACTTTGGATGTGCTTGTCTGTGACAGAGAACAGTTATTGTACACGGTAACATTTATTTTACGTTCAAGACCTCACTCTCAAAACTGCTGCATTCCACAGTTTAAAGGAGCAACAAGAGTGCTGAAAGGCCAATTTCATTGAAATCAGAATGACTTGATTTCAGCTGTTCTGTGCAGTGTTATCCGGGTGCATGCTTATCTTGATTCTTGCTTGTTTTTATCATTACTAAGAGCTGCAATTGTCATTCCTTTCTTAGTAACTGATTTTACCAACTGAAAACAAAAATCTTGGAATAAAAGTTCATATTTATTGTGCCAAATCTTCCTATACATTTATTTACCCGTAGATTCATGGATCATTGTTTTTACACATCATATAGAATTTGGGAGAAACTCAGAAAGCAGCATAAATAGTGCTTATGTTACAAAAAGAAAATAATGAATAGCTTTTATATCATGAACTTAATTAAGTGATTCTCTGCTTCCAGTTCTACTTTAATGTGTCCGCTGAAAAGCAGCAGGGCCTTTACAACTTCTACTTACACAACTGCTACAGCTCCATGACCTCCAACCAGGACGTTTCTTTACAGAGTAGCCTCAGTTTCAGCATTGAGGTGAGTGAACATTTGTTTACACTACGTAATGTTTTTTGAAAAATAAAACATAGTTTGACTTTGTCCTAATTCTAGTTGCCAAATTTAAATCTTTCTTAAGAAAGTTGAGTCATTTAAATGTTATATTATACAACTGAACAGAAATGAAGAAAACACAGTTAATGTTTTGAACAAACAGGCTTGCGATACAATTTGCAAAGGGTCCTCTTTGTAGGGTGTATTTTGTAGATTCTAAAAACAAATCTCAAATAAGAAAGTATGAATGTTAGAATCTGTTTGAGTAAGTGATTTTTAAGGACAAATTTCTTCTGAAGAACAGTTGGTAAAGTTTCTTTTAAACTTTGACTTTTTCTTTACTGACTGTCTTTGCAAAAACATAAACACTGAGGATTAGGGCTAATTAGATCTCATTTCTTATGCAGAGAGTTCTAATTAAAACTAATGTTGATTATTGCTGGTTAACAAATTTACATCTGAGATGTTGAAGGCTAACTGGCACCCTGACTAAGTGTTAGTTGGATCTCACATTGCAACTTTCTAAGATGTTGATATTTTTATGATTAATTATCAGAGGTTACAAAGCTAAAATTTAAATTTTCTGATGTGGTTTTAGATTTTCATAGCAGAAAAGAACCCAGACAGTTTCCTGTCTGCAGGGGAGATTCCTCTTCCCAAACTCTACATCTGCATGTCTGGGTTCTTTTTCCTCAGTGGAACGCTCTGGGTTCACGTTCTGCGCTCACGTAGGTAAAGGAACACGGTGCATATCAACAGCTGCGGCACACAAAACCACCTGCAGGGAGCAACAAAACCACACTCACCAAAGCCATAACAAGTTTGCGTTATGCAAGTGATGTTAGATTTGGGTTTGTGGTATAAAGATGAAACAGTTTGTCACGTAAAAAAATTCACTGATGATGTAAGTGTATTGAAAATGGAGAGCAGTGTCTGTCTGAAAGAGGTTAACAGAATTTCAAGTACAGTGAGCTGTTGCATGCTTCAAGCTCATATTAATTTATGTCAGTTCAGAATCTCTTGTGACTTAAAAAGGCTCCAGCTATGGATGCATTCTGGTGTCCTTTTAATATCAATTTAGTTGTAGTAGAATTAGTCAACGAATGGATTGGCCAAATCTACACAAAATCTAGCCTGCAGTTTTCTATAAGCATGAATAGCACATTTATTTTAAACTGTATGTTTGATGTTTCTTAAAAATCTTCAGGGTTAAAAGTGGTTTTTAAACCGTGTTCTTTCTCTCTTCATAGTGCCGATGTGTATAAAATCCACTGGTTGATGGCAGCTCTCCCTTTCACTAAGTCTCTCTCTCTCATCTTTCATGCTGTAAGCTGGTCTTATTCCATACTTAACGCTGTAATCGTTTAACTACAGTTGAGGCTCATTAATCAGCAGGATAATACAAAAGTTTAGCAAATAGTACTATTCTGTTTGTTTGGTGGAACTGCATAATGGAATTGAATAAAGAGTCTGAGCTGTTATTTAAAGCAGGGGTTTTTAACCGGTTCTGTCCCAGGGACAACCATTCAGACTAAGCGATAGTTTGCGCCCTACTGTGTGCCCATGTGTGTGAGTGGGGATGCGTGGCGTGGTGTGTGTGGGTGTGTGTATGTATATATATATTATATACATATTATATTATATTATATATATTATATTATATACACAGTGTGTATATATATATATATATAATATATATATATATATACATACTGTATATATGTGTGTTCTATTGTTTTTTTGATATTTGCATTAAATTCATAAATGCATAAAGATGCCCAAAACATCTGGAAATATTTTGAAAAATAAATATGATGAAATAATTTTTAAAAAGTGATTTCCTTAGTGAATCTGGATTGCATGTCACGGACCACCTGCAGTGTCGCTGTGGACCACCAGGAGGCCGCGGAACACCGGTTGAAAACCCTTGATTTAAAGGATTAAAGCAGTGTGTTTTTTTTTGCTTTGTTTCTTATTTTCTTTTTAGAAAACCAGATTGATGAATATCGCTGGTTTACTTTACATCCTGTAGAGAATGTTCTTTTGCTCTTCGTTTTACAGATTGACTACTACTACATCTCCAACCAGGGCTTTCCTATAGAAGGATGGGCAGTGGTCTACTACATTACACATCTGTAAGTTGAGTTCCTGGATAGTATTTGTGGCAGTTGGTAGTGTTAACGGTTAGGGAGTTGGCCCTGTGATCGGAAGGTCGCCGGTTCAAATCCCGGGTCGTTAAAGGTACAACTGAGGTACCGCCCAAAAGCACTTTCTCACATACATTTGTTTTAGAGCAGAGATGAGATTTCTGAGTTCATAAAGTAAAATTCACGATTTTTGCTCCCTCCATTTGATTTGTTAAAATGTATACTGAAAAGCTGGCAGTCTTCAGGACTTGCAGAACATGCTAAAGCCAAACATTTCCCACTTTTGTTAGGAGATCCATTCATTGCATGTTACAGCAGATCTCCTTGATTAAGATTCTGGTGAAAATGTGTTCCCTGCAGACTGAAGGGGGCGCTGTTGTTCATCACTATCGCCTTGATCGGAACCGGCTGGGCTTTCGTCAAACACATCCTCTCAGACAAAGACAAGAAGATCTTCATGATTGTCATCCCACTGCAGGTACTTGACATTCTTTCTGGAAAACATTTTGTGCATGCTGTAATGAAAGACTTTCTGAGAAAACACAACAAAACTCTCCAAAGTAAACTTTTTGAGTGCAGTGTTTACTCTCTTGCATTGCTTTCATTTCAGCCCCAGTTGTCTTTTACTTAAGCATGGAGATGCAGCATGATGAGGGTTTTCAACTACAATATGTACCATATCGTAGCCAGGAACCCCTGTTTTTTGTTCCCCTTTTGAGTTCGGGTACCAAGCAGGAGCCAAAAGATGGAGTCAGAAACCTGACTTTTCACATGCAGAAGTCAGATCACAATTAAGTCAGTTAAGATAACTTTGTCATCTCATGTATACAGAGAGCCAAGACGACATGGCTTCAGTTTTACCAGAGTACAACATTTACACATGGTGCCTTTCTGTTCTGCCGTCATTTTCTTTTACAAACGTTTTAGTTTTGACTGGTGCTGATGTAATCATGCTTGACTTTTGCTTCCAGGTGCTGGCCAACGTGGCCTACATCATCATCGAGTCCACAGAGGAAGGATCAAGTGAGTACAGTTTGTGGATGGAGATCCTGTTCCTCGTAGACCTACTGTGTTGCGGCGCCATCCTCTTCCCCGTGGTGTGGTACGTGCTCTGAATCGTCACACTAGTAACCTTCTAGATCCTCAGTCACACACACATTTCCCAATCCAGGAAACATTCTACACCAGGGGTAATCAATGGAAAGGCAAAGAGGTCCAGGTAGAGAAAATTTCTTCAAGCAAAGGTCATCATATTTAAACAACTGACTGTCAAATAAAACAGTTTAAGGAAGATATAATTGTGTTATTACTTTTGAGACAGCCTGAGAAGTTAGTATAATAATAATTTTTAAAAATGCATTAAAAATAGAAATAAAACAATCTTTACTTTTGTAAGTCTCAATTTTATAGTTTTTATTTGTAGTCACGTGACATGCAGGGACTACTCGTGCATTTTTTATCAGTTTTTTATAAGCCTTGTTGAAATATGATTGAATCACTCTTTCTTTATTTTATTAGACTTCATAGAAATGTTGATACAACCAATAGATTACTTCAAAATATATGGCACTGAATCATAGCACATGTTGGACATCGCGTTCCAGACCTTTGCTTTAGAAAATGTTCTCTTTGAATTTTAGTTGTAAACTCCTGCTCTAGATATTTGTTCAGGAGCTGTTGGTTTTGGTTGAAATATTCATGCAGCCAGTGATGAAATATGAATGGTTTCAGCATGAATTATGATTGAGTGAGGAGCATGTTTCTGTGAAGTGGATTACATTTGACTTCTGTGTTTTGTGTGTTTTTTTTTTTTTTCCCTGCAGGTCTATCAGGCATTTACAAGAGGCTTCAGCAACAGATGGCAAAGGTAGGCTGGGAATTCGGTTACGTTCCATTGATTTGCCATTTGTTTCAACATTTTTTTTCCCTTAACTCTTTCATACACATCGTCTACTGAGTAAACAGCTGTTTTAATACGGATATCTTCTGTATGGTTAGTTGGCTTTTAATGATGCAGTTGTTTGGAAAGTTGAGCCCTGATTATTCTCATGTGGTTGTGTCTTGCTATAAAATGTGAGTGGACATAGCTGGGCATCGTGAACATGGTGGATACTATCTAAACCTGTTTCAACAAACACATGGCACGTGACTTCTCAGTCATTTTCAGCTACTTCATTGTTTTTATTTCTCAGTAGATGCCATTAAATGTTCAGGTAATTAATGGTTGTATTAAATGGCAGAAATTTCCCCACTGCTTGGGGCTCACTAATACATGCTTACAATATGTTTCATATTTTTCTCTCAAATTTAGCAACAAATACACCATGTTTAGCCAAGATAAGATGCTTCTCCACTGTGAGCCTTTTTAAAGTGTTTTACTGTTCGTTATGAGTGGAAAAATCTCTGTGTTCCTGATTGTTTTAACGCCGCAGGATTAGGGACCGTCACAAAATAACAGAACTGTGTTTAAACAAATAGTTTTTGAGATGTTCTTTTAATAGTAAGTAATTTAGCATATACATGTGTTTTTATATTGTTTTAGTTAGGAAAACAGTATTCAAGTAAAATATTTCCTTAAGCTTAACAGAATAATCTCAGTCATGTATTCAGCCATTTTTTAAAACATTTAAAAAAAAAAGACAGACTGTAATCAGATTTGTTTCATATTAGCAGATATACTAATTTTCAATGTCATTATCGGTATCAGACATTAAAAAGTGGTATCCCGGTGAAAACCCAGTGAAAGTAGTTGAAGTTGAACTAAGCAGTCAGCTATGGTCCTTTACACTGTTCTGCCGTCATAAAGTGTTTTATATATGGAGCCACTCACAGGTGTGGATGCCTTTCAAATATTTACACCACCCAAGTCGTAGTCAAAGTATTTATTGTCATCACTGCTATATACTGTACAAGTACACAGAGAGACGAGACGACATGGCTCCAGCCCTCTATCAGGAGAAAAGTGAGATATTTTTCCCTCTCTGAAAAAAAGTCTCTTATATTTGACCCCTTTACTCAAGTTTATTGGTCGCTGAACTCTGTAACTGTCACGGCTGACCGTCCTCTCTAACTTATTTATAATCTTTTGGATTTTTGAGAAGGAAATGGCCTTTGGCTGTCTGTCTGACTGTTCTCACAGAGTGGCGATGCATTAAGAACTCACCGAACATAGACAAGCGCAATACCGAAACTGTCCAATGCGGAGGTCGAGCGCGTTAGACAGGTCAGCGATTGCACCTTTGAGAAATGTCAGTGTTGGGTTTTGACATCCAATTCTGCTACATGACACTTTGTCTCCTAAAAAGTCACGCTTACAATCAATCCAATTTAATAGGGGTGTTTGGAAGAACTTGTACTTAAAGTTCCTAATTACACAAATGCTTTAAGGCTTGCTCAGGATTGCTCATTCTCTGCAAATGTCTTGAGCCATCACTAATTTCTTTATATCATCACCCTCTTAAAATAATGGCCGGAGTCATATTTTCAAGTTTTTCTAAATAAAATAGCGTAATTCACACTCTTGACATAGGCTGTTATACTACAGAGGTAGGATCTGTTCAACTGAGGATGTAGGTGATTTCACTAGAGGTGACCAGCATCATGAAGAGCTGATTTAGACAAATCATTTTTTTCCCAAAAAATGACATGGGCCATTATTTTAAGAAGGTGACGATATTTAGCTTGAAATTAAGACGTAAATACTACTCCTCAAGCCTTCATAAAAACAGGGAAGTCTGGCTCTTGGGAAGCAAGATAAGATTTAAGACGAAAAAAGACAAGAAGGAATTTTATTAATTCAAAGGGAAATTCTAGTGCCTTTTGCATTTTCAGTGCAACATATGTGTAAACAGTCAATAAGCCAGTCATGTAAAATGTTAAATAGTGTCCCTTTAAACACAGTAAGCGTGTGATGTCCAACTCAACCTCTGGCACTGAACTCGACGACTCCTGGTGCGGACACAAGGCGGGTTGGACTCTTGATGCTGGACACTTTTAGTGATTTAGCAGTTTTTGCAGTAGTTTTGGCACCTATGCACCCATTGGCACTCAGAGTGCCACCTTTCAGAAGCCTCTTCTAGTTCTCTACCAGGCATAAAGCCAGGATCATCTGTTAGTTTGGGCCAACACAGCAGTGGGTTAGACCTGTCTGATGGTTGTAGAATGTTTGATTTTTCCAAATTAATCAAAAACCTCTTCTGGAGGAAAAACAAGGTTTGTGTTTAGGAAATACCGCATCTTTGGATGGTAGCTGTTGTTCGCAGTGTTGGTGAGTTCAACAGGGGATGTCGTCCTGTGGTCTGTGTGGATCCCAATCCCAATCATGTCTTTAAAAGATTAGGGATGGACTCCCCAATGTCCTGCTATTATCACACACCATCACCCTTTCAAATCTGGCTTCCTAATCATCCTCTATCTGCAAGTGGTGAATTCTCTCCTGCCCTTTCACCAGCTTAGCTAATGTGTGGTGAGTCAACCGGTGCAGAATGGCTACTACCATCCTCTTACCACCTCATTTGGTTTATGTATTTGAAGAAAAATATCAGGGAAATTTTCATTCATTCAGCATTCATTCACATGAATTCGGGAAGCAGTTGGGAGGACGGAAGCCCAGCATACGTCCACCTTAACAATGAAAGCCCTTAACAGTACGCAGCCCTAACAATAAAACATCTTTACTTTTACATCAGTTAGCAGACGCCACATACATCAGTACGTCTTTATATACTGTATACCAAACTGCATTTAGGACAAGCTTTCTAATCTGATCGACGCAAAATACAGAGCATCCTGCATCGGGAATGGCCGTGATTAGCCTGAGGAGGAAAAAGCAATCTCTTGCCAACTGTGCCCTGACTGGGTAGAGCCGGACCACCTTGCGCCGTCGCCCGTGGAGACGGCAGATGCCGGATGGCCCAGTAAATGTCGCATCGCAGGCAGAATTCGGCCGGGGTGTGTCACAGTGGGGGTCACGTAGGCAGTTGACGCAGCGTCACGCTGCGCCGACTATATGGGGGACGAAAAAGATTCTCTTCTGTTAATTCTGATGCTGTGATTTCTATACTGTGGGTCAAAAACGATAAAAGACAGACACCAATGTCACTGGTCGATCGCAGTGTAAATGACACTTTGATCCAGACATTTTGTAGCAGCTTTGGGGTTTCGGAAGGTATTGCAGCTTTAAGTTGTGTACAGCAATATAATAATCAATTTGTTGCTAATTTAATTCTGAATTTTAAAAATCGCTCAACATTCGGCAAAGTTATGGTAAATTAGTTACATTTTGACTCACAGTGTATATCTCACCTTATTACTGTAACCACAGTTTTATCCTAATAATAACTGTAAACCTAACTGTAATCTAATCTAATCCTAAACCTGTAATTTAGTCATATTTCTTAAATTAACTTCAATCGTAACCCCACAGTTTTAGTATAATATGATGCAAATTTGGTCCCATTACCCTATCTGTAATTCCGCCAGCACAGCTTCAACGCACTGAGGGTTAAACCTGCGCTCATCACTTTTTGTAGACACCGTTGGGGCCGCCCTCTCCGTAGCGGATCTGCAGTGCTGTTTAGCATGCAGGGTGCTCGCTCCCTCCCCTGGGCCGAGACCGCAGCGGCCATTAAGGGCACGATGGAAACGAGCCACTTTACTTAAACTGCCAGCGTTATGCGTTGTGCCCCGGGCCGTTTTAACTCGCACATCATTATTGGGTTTTGTTTGTGTGTTTGCTCAAATTTGGCCTCGCAGCCTCAGGTTGGCCCTCTGCTGCCGCGAGGCGATAAGTCAGAATGACGTGCTTGTCCCCCCTTCCCTCTACCTCTCTTTCTCTCTCTTCGCCTGTTTCTTTGTCAGAGATGAAGTTTGCTGGTGGAGGTTGTGTGAGTGGGTAAGCATGGGACTTCATTAGAATGCTAATGTTACTAGCCTGTTGAGACAAGACTTTCTGTCAAAGGTGTGTGTGTGTGTGTGTGTGTGTGTGTGTGTGTGTGCGCATGAGAGAGGGATGTAAATGTGTGCTGTAGGCATAAGATTGAAACAGGTTATTCCCAAAGCCCCACCGTGTGTGTCCCACTTTGTTGCACTGTGAAAAGGCCTTACTTTATTTTTAAAAAGGCAGAAAGAAGGAGGAAAAAGAAAGTTCTGCTGCGTTGCTGTCTTAGGGACTTTGTGTTCTTTGAATACAACTGCTGTGCTTATTCTTGCTTTTTTAGCTGTTACGTTTTCAAGTTGAAGAAAATGAATTTGGTTAGTATTTGGCTAATATTAGGTGTAGGCCTGTTTGACTTCCAGAATCATGGCCCTCAGTGAAAGCAGATATAGATCTTCAAATAAGCAAATGAGTTGTGATAGGTACCAGCTATCAAGTGAGTGATTCTCATTGTGAACACAGCACAGCACAGTGCACCACAACCAAATGTGACCTCTGCATTTGACCCATCCGTGAAGGAGCAGAGGGCAGCGCCCAGGGAGCAGTGCTTGGGGACAGTACCTTGCTCATGAGTACCTCCGGGGATACGTTTATCGGCGACCTTCTGATCATGGGGCGAATTAACTAACCGTTAACTGCCGAACTTGACATTTTAAATCTGGAATCTGGACTAGCATAGCCTATAGCCAGATTTTGGCTTTTGGGAAATGCACCCCAGAGCAACTTTCATTTCCTAATTACAGGGACAGTTTCCCCTGCAGCAGCTTGGTCCCAAAGGTGGTAATGCTGGAGGTAGGATTCGAACCTGTGACCTCTTGGTTCAGATGTTGTGAATCCTAACCACTAGACCACCGCCAACCTTCTTTGTTGTGGTGCACTGGGTGTGGTGCTGTCGTGTGTTCACAATGACAATCTTTTGCTTTCTTTCTTCTTAGACATGGCTTAAAATTTTCAGCTCATTGCAGACAGTCGTCCTGTTCAGTTTCAACAGCCAAACTGCGGCCTAATATTTGGCCACAAGGAGAACTGTGCTATTACTTTTTGCGTGTTTAGCACACACATATTGTAGCTTAACATTAATTCAACAGCTCAGAGCTAAACAGCAAGCAACTGTAATGAGCAGAAACATCCATAAACAGCCTCAATTCTCCTTTTTAACTTTCTCATTTTTTCTTTTTAACACAACAGTCACTTCAGGAACCTCTGGTTAATGATCAAATTCTTTTTTCCGAATCTCTCTACATTGCTAGCTGGCGTTCCAGAAATAGCTTAGAGTTTGTTAAACAAAGACACACAACACACTGTGGTTTCAAGGGTTTTTGTCACATTTGCCAGCGATCAAAGATCTGGGATTAAATTCTTGGCCTTTAACAAAAGAAGAGCTCGATGACCTGTGGACCTTTGAGCCCTTAAACCCCAGCTGTAAGAGGCATGCTGGGTAAATGGCTTATAATGCCCTGTGACCGCAAATTTCTCTAATGCCTATCTTTTCAGGTGAGATTATTGGGAATTGTGGAGAAACGAATTTGGGTATCTCAACTTTGACAGTGCGTTTCTTCCAGCTGCAGAAAATGTGCTTTGATTTGCTGTGTTACTAAGCAAGTGGAAGACTGCAGTTCTTTCGGTGTGGGTGTGGGTGTGTGTGTTGATGTTAATTTGTTTTGTTGTGTCTTGTTTTAAAGCTGCCATCAATCTGGCTCAGTTGAAGCTTTTCAGGCACTACTATGTCATGGTGAGTGTCTGTATTATTCTCTATTTATCCTCTCGCTCTCATTCCCCCACTCCTTCCCTCCAAACCTTTCTCCATCCATAACCCCCTCTTTCTCTGTATCTCCCTCCCTAGTTTATCCCACTCTTCCTCCTTTCCTCCATGTTGTTCCTCTTCTCTGTCTTTCACTCCCCCTTTCTCCACTCATTCTTCCCCTCCCTTCCTCTTTCGCTCCCCTTGTTAGTATCATCTCGCTCCCTCTCACTCTCTTCCTCCTTTTCGCTCCCTCCAGGTTTTCATTGCTTTCAAATAGAACACGCTGGTTTTTGTTGCATCCTCCACACACACACACTCACTATTCCTTTTACATCACCAATACTGTCGTCCTTTGCCGGTCCATCAGAGGCCATTTGCTTCCTGAACGCCACAAATTTTGAACTAAAATATTCTGACCAGTATATACTACTACTATTAGTACTACTGATACAGCCACTTGTAAAACTACTACTAGTATTACTGCTACTTCTTATTCTCCTCATCCTTCTCCTTTTTCATCTCCTTTTCATTCTCCTTCTCTCGGTTGCTCCCATTAGGCTTCACCACAGGGATCACTGTTGTCCACATACAAGATAATTCAGAATGAATGGTACAAAAAGAAAACATAGCTGTGACTGCTATAATGAATTTATTTCACAAATGCAGATGTAACAAGAAAGGTTAACTCTCTAAGGGCTTGTTTACACTTATCTAGATTTTTTTAATAAAACATTTTTATATTTATGCAGATTCGTGTAAGTGAATACTTATGTAAACAAGGATATTTTTGAAAACAGAGAGGGGGGAAATAGCCGTTCCTGTAAATACCCAGCTATGTGTAAACGTGGCCTAAGTTGCTATGGACATTCACAGATGTTCGATGTGGACGCTGTTTGTTGTCCACATACCCCCAAAGAAAAAATGTGCTAAACGTTTTCCTTTTGTACCATGGCAAAACTTTTACATTGGATGTCCTCCTAATTTATCCAGGACTGGCACTGAGAATTACACTGCTGAACTAAACCATTTTTCATTGAAGATCTTTTTCCAAAAAGATATTATAATGTTCTAGTAGAAATTATTATTATCTAGTGTAAATTATCAACTGAGCAATGAGTTTGTGTTTGTTCTAGATGTCTTCTCTAAAGCGTTTAATGATGTAGGCGATGGGCTATAATCGCCTTACAACCCAGGAACACCTTCATTTTACTGCTGGTATTTTCTAGCTGTATTAAAAACCATTTTGGTGGACTGTGTGTATTCCCAATCTTAACACATCTAAAATGACTCGCTTGCTCATTTTTTCCCCTTCGCCAGCTCATGCCGTCTCACTCTTACTCCGCAAAATTCTCACTCACACGCACACACGCTATCTTTTAAATGGAAATCCACCTAACAGGACACTCTGTAGATCTCGCTCCCATAGCGTGGCTTTTATCGGATGTCGGTTCTGCTTGACCCGCACAATGACAGGCGCGATTTATATTCATCTATTCATGACTTGCCTTGTATGAATATGTATTACAGTTCCTGCTCCGCTTGAAGATCTAGGGCCGCCAATGTTTCCGAGGTGCTTTATATTGGGTTGGTCGATCTGGATTTGTTTCCCGCATGACGTCACGCTTTATCGAAATAAATCCAATGATGTAAAGCGGAATGGATTTTGTCTGGCGGCTAGAATCCCCCGGCGCTGCTCGGATTTCGGGAACATTTTGTTAACACGTCGGCCTTATTCTTTCTAAAGAGCTCCCTCGTTCTCACACTCTCTTTCAAACACACACACTCGCACACAGTGGTGTCTTGCTGTCATGATGAGGTACTTCCCTTGACCCTCATAGTTACAAGATGAAAGCCAGATAATAAAACAGTTACAGTTAGTACTAACTCCATCCATAACTTAAACTACAATAGCAATAAGCCAACCTTTGAATTTTCAAGAACATTCAGGTCCTCACTAGTATCTAAAATCCTGACCACACGCACGTTACTCTCCTCTTTTTTCAGATGCACAAGCAGTGACCTTATTTCTCTTTTTGCAGATCGTTTGCTATATTTACTTCACCCGCATTATTGCCATCCTCATCAAAGTCATCGTCCCCTTCCAGTGGAAATGGCTTTACCAGGTGAGTGATCGTAGCTATGCAGTACAGCCACAGATCATAAGTGAAAGTGAGTGATTATTTGTCATTGTGAACACACCACACCACAGCACACAGTGCACCACAACCAAATGTGACCTCTGCATCTGATTCATCCGTGAAGGAGTGGGCATCCATCCGAACAGTGGGCAGCCAACAAGGGCAGTGCCCGGGGACCAGTACCTTGCTCATGAGTGCATCAGTCGTAACTTTACCGGTTCTGGATTCAAACCAGCAACCTTCTGATCATGGAGCAAACGCTCAACGGTTACGCCACCAACCTGCTGCTCCTTGCGATCCACATGAAATCCTTGCCATGTTCCACTGTGGGAAATGCTGAACGTTACAATGCAATTTGTCACGATGACAAATAATCTCCCTTCACTTAAGGTCCCTGATTTGCTTACATTCGTTGTAAGTCACATTATCAAGTTGTTACCCACATTATTAGCCATATTGTTAGTAGGGCTGGGCGATATGACCTCAAATCAACATCACGATTAATTACCACCTTTACCTCGGTTACGATTAATGAAGTATTATTTTTTGTTTTGTTTTTTAGCCCTCATAGTTCAGCTATTAAACTGAGATATTTGTTCTAATGGAAGAGTGCATGTCTGTGATTTTATAGTAACTGAAGGAAACACACACACATACTGTACATAGTGGCAGCCTGGGGTCACTTGACAGCGCATGTGCTAGTGTATGTGGGAACTGTACATGAACACACACAGGGGAACGTATTCACAGATTTTTAAAGTCTAACCATATTTTTTTAAATAAACCCAATCATTGTAATGGCCATGATTATGTCGATTAGAGGTTCTTGATTAACTTTCCATTAATTGCCCTGTCCTAGTTGGTAGCCATGTTGAATGAGGCGTGTTTTAATACCAGGTGAGAGCTGATGTACATTGAGGTTTCCACAAGACACATTATACCAGGTCTGAACAGGCTCTACTCTTCTCTCTACAGCTGCTGGACGAGTTGGCCACACTCACCTTCTTCGTCCTGACGGGGCACAAGTTCCGGCCGGCCTCCTACAACCCCTACCTGCTGCTGTCTGTAGAGGACGAGGAGGACATGGAGATGGATGATGTGTAAGCTGTTATACACATATTAATTGGCACATATAAACTAAGATATTTTTTTTTTTTTACCAAATCCTCTCAAACTCACACAGTCATAATGAACACTGATGGGAATAACGGTGTTACAAATAAATGCCGTTATGTTTTTCAGTAAGGGGTAATCGAATTAATTGCTTTTTCCATCGTTACCACGCCGTTACCTTTACTGAGAACATAATGCAGCGCTTTTCTATACTTACGCTCATTAAAGCTGTTTTAGCTGTTTTAATTCTTTTCTTTAGTGGGGGAGGAGCGGGACAACCAAATAAGTGATGATTATTGTCTAAGGAACAGTAAAACCTCATGGTAAGCCAATCAGAGGCAGAGTTGGGCAGGTTCACACACAAACACACTCGCACAGTCGCACACACAAACGACCAAGAGAGATAAACTGGAAGTACAGATATTACTGTTCCCCTCACCGAGATAACAGGCAGTAATGTGTATGTGACATGTAGTCCAGGAAGGAAGTGTTTTCTCCACGTTGGTTGTAAACTATTCTAATCTCGTGAAGCACCTCTCATCGCCACACGCTTCCATTTGAGGAGGGGAATCCAAATTCTTGGACATGTTTGAACATTTTTGTATGTAATGCAATACTTACTTTACCTGGTAACTAGTTAGTTTTTATAATGCTGTAACTCAGTTACTAACTCACTTTTTGGGAGAAGTAACTAATAACTATAACTAACTACGTTTTTTAAAGTAACCTGTCCAACACAGGTAATGAACAGGAGGTAAATCACAAGTTTTAATATAATACAATATATCGATTCAATTTTTTGGAGGCTGTTTTTATGAGGTTTCCATCAGAATCAAAATGAAGTTCGTCGTCACATACAAGGAATTTGTTTTGAACCTCTTCTGGAACCGTACTGAAAGATGGTATCATCAAGTGCCTCAGTTTACTGGGACTGGAACTGTAGTTCCAGTTCCAGCTGTGTTGTGAAAGAGCTTTTACTGTAGAGCGCCTCTTCAAGTTATCCTACTTTCTAATAAAAAAATCCAAGTGCACACACATTATGCATCTGCACATACAAGACGCTTCACTATGGGCCGCAGTTCTCAGCTGGGACTCCCGAGTGCCTCCCATTGAGTAGCGCTGAACTCATTTGAGGCCGTCCTGATCCGCGTTCATCCCCGTTTCAATAAGTGAGTAGTGCTCTTCAGCGGTGACCTTGTTGAGAAGAGCCGAGTTCCACATGCTTTATTCTCTCACCTCTGCTCTGGGTGAAGAGCTTTTCCCAGCATGGAGGGCAAGTGTGCAAGAGCCACTTTAAAGGGCCATGAACCTACAGCTTGTCTTTCACTACAACTTTAACCCCTCATGCTTTAAAGCTTCAACCAGCAAATTATTGAGATTTTATGCTACGTTACGATACCGTCCCCTAGCACAGCTCCCCGGGTGCTGCCCATGTCAGCTGCCCACTGCTCCTTCACGGATGGGTGCTGTGTTCACAATGACAATCACTCACTTTCACTTTCAGGTTGCTCAGGGGAGACTGTCCCTGTAGTTAAGAAAAGGAAGTCGTTCTGGATAAGTGCATCTGCTTAATAAATAAATGTAGATTCTCGATAAACTGCTCCATCAAGCCAAACTTCCATACAAGCTCTTCTGTCGTTTTTGGAAATAAAGACTTGCGTCTGCAAATTGGATGGATTGGGAACGTTCCTGCTATCCAAACCCCCAGGTGGAAGTTATTCTTCAGCTCGAGTGTTCCGATTTGTGTTGGCTTTTCTGCCAGCAGCACTCCGCCACCTGTCACAGCTCCTGGAGAAAGGCCGGGCATTGCGGTGCCCGCTGGAGAGAGCCACCAGCCGTCTTCATTACACGAGAGGCTTTTCAAACACCTGCCTGCTCCTCAAGCTTTCGGCACATGGGGTCTTGCTTCAAGTCTGTGCCAGACGTCTACTGGCGTGTAGATCTCAGTAGAGCTCTCTTTTTGTCCTCTTTCTTTCTCTCTCACTTATGTTTGTGCTGTCCTCCCTCCATCCTTCCCTCTCTCTCTCTCTCTCTCTCTCTCTCTCACTCTGTTTCTTTCTCTCCCACCCCTTGATCATCTCCCTCTCTGTCTCCTTCTCCCTGTCCTCTCTCTCTCTTCCCTTTCTTCTGTCTTCTTCTCTCTCTCATTTTCACTGTCATATCATCTCTCCCTCCATTTCATTCCTCTCATTTCCCCTCTCTCTCATTATTGTAGTCACTTTCTTTTTTTCCCTCTCTCCCTCATCCACCCTTTCTCTCTTGTTGCCTCATTCCCGCTCTCTCTCTCTACCCCACTCTGTCACTCTCATTCTGTCCGTCCCAGACCTCTTCCAGAAATAACTTGGTGACACCGCGTCCTTGTTCGGCACCTGCACGATATTCCCCCTCCTTCCCCCTCTCTCTCCCTCCCTCCGTCTTCCTTCGCTCTGTTTCTCTCCAACCTGCCCAGGGACAAACTCTCCCTCCCTCTCGCTCTTCCCCCCTCCCTCTCTCTCACCTCATTCAGAAGAGGGCAGTAGGTTATCTCATGGTCTGTTTCTTGTTCCGCCGCTCCTGCGTAGTTTAGGGGCAGTCTGTTCCCATTGAGTCATAATAAGAAAAGAGAGGAGAGATGGATGGCATGAATGCGTGGCACAAAAAGCAGGGCACAAAAGCCGACCACGTGATGCAGAAACGTGATGGATGGAGTCCTGAAATATTAACCCTTTTCCCTCTTGCTCTTTGATCAAATCAAAGAGCTTACTGCTGTTATACACCACACTTTACCAGCTGCAAGAAGATAAAGCTGCTCTATCCCTAAGACTGCAACTTGGAGAATTTGATATTAGATCAAGTTAAGCAAATAGATCAGTGATGAAATGAAATTAATAAAAGGCTCTGCCGCATAGAGCTTCCAATTTTTTTGTGAATGTCACCGTGCCCTTGCCGTGGAGCTGGCACGGCCCTCTGCCCGCTTCAGGTGGGCACCATGTGGCCTGGCATTTTGGAGGGCAGCTTTTTGAAAGTCTCTCAGGAGAAGGAGGTGCAGGTGCTGCCGGTGGAACAGGTTTTCATTGGCCTCTGGCTTAATGTTACATCTCAGTCCAGCTCATCCCCAACCCCGAGGCCAGCTTCATTCCAAACCCCAACCTCGTGAATTATTTAGCAGATGAAGGGCTGAGGCGATGCTAGTGGATTGTGTGGCAGGTTTGGACAGCGGGGTCTGAACTTTGGTGGAAAAAAAAAAAGTTCATGAACCGGTTTGCAAGCTGATTAAGGAAAGAAGAAAGTGTTGATGAAAGTGATTTATGGTTTAGTTTAAGTTGGGCCTTCGCTTAAGCTTTAGTCCCGATTTTATGACTGGTGGCTATTTTCAGGTTCTTGAAGAATATTGGATGGCTTGATGAACTGTAATGTCAGCAAGTTTCGGGCAGTTTATGAAAGATCAATTGGGTCGTTCATTGCCAGTTGGTATTGAAACAAATTGGTTGACCCTTGTATTGTCTCATAGCAACCCGCACAAAACAAATGCTGAGGAAGAGAGAGGAACACTCTTTTAAAAAAGCCAATGTTCCAGAAGAAACTCCAGGCATTGCTGGCACTGTAGTTTGTTTTGGGAGTTTGCCAAAGCATTTAATTCACTTTATTTTCTCTTACTCTTCAATTAGAATGTATTATTCTGTGGACCAAAAACACTATAATATATGGAAGCCCGTTTCCCCCAGTGTGATAAAAGTATTCATCATTTAAGTCAAAATAGTGATTGATTATCTCAAAATAATGAGCAACTGAAATAATGAAATAATGACTAATCAATTAATCGACTATAATAAGTTGAAATCTTGAGATATTAAGTCGTTATGTAGAGAAAACAAAGTCATTATTTTGACTTAAATTATAAATAATTTTGTACCACGCTGGCGGGAACGGGCTTCCATAGTAATACTCTGGAAATTAGTTTTACACCCATAGTAATTGTCAGTATTTCATAGGCAGGTAGATTGCATATTATGTTCCCAACTAGCATTAATATTTGGTGATTTAAATTGAATGCATTTTCCTGATATATTTGGACAATGTGAGCGTGTAAACTAGCTGTACTTTTTTTTGTGTGCTGGCCGTCAGCTTGGGTCCTAGTTTTCATTTGTTTTACAGTACGAGGATGTTTATTGACTTAGTGCATGAGACCGTATGAGTGTTTGCAGGTGATGTACGTATCATAACGACGCACAGATGCTGAACACAGGTTAGTCTGTTGCTGATAAAGTATGCATGATGGCGTTAATATCACACAACAGCTGCTGTCATCAGCGACAGCACACGCCATCCAGCCTGCGTCAGAACCTGGTAATTAGCAAAAACAGAAGGGACTTGTGTGTGTGTGTGTGTGTGTGTGTGTGTGGCTGTGTTTCCCAAGGTCAATGTCCCAGTGTTTAATTGCTAGACCCTTTACTTAAGCTTTACTATCATATTTACAAAGTAAAGTGAATTTTCTTTACGTTTACGCTTCTCCACATTTTACAATGCCAAGTCCTACTTCTTTCTTCCTACTTATTTTGGTCAACTCATCACAACTCATTACAATTCAGAGACAGTAATATTGTAATTGAACCAATTACGTTGAATAACGCTAACTAGTAATCTATAATGTATTAATAAACAGAAACAAATAGCAATGTGCCGTCATAATAACTTGTAGTGTGAAAAGTTACTTATGACGGCACATTGCTATTTGTTTCTGTTTATTAATACATTATAGATTACTAGTGTGAAAAGTTACCATTTAAAAGCAGCGTTCCCCAACACCAACTTTATTAAGAACAAATTTAAGAAAAAAACTTACTGGTGAATGACACCCTATATGCATTTATCCGTGTGTCTGTCCGTGTGTGTATCTCTGTTTCTCATTTATCCATCCATATACAGTACATAGGCTTCTCCGCTTGACTTTCTGTCTTATCTCTCCTCAGGGTGACCACCTCCACGGCTATGGGCGAGGGCATTAAGAAGGTGAAGAAGGTGTCAAATGGACCATCAGAGGAGCGGGAGAGCGTGGCATGATGGAAAAGGCAGTCCCCCTCCTCCAAGCTCAGCGCGCTTCCAGACTACACGGCTAGCTAACTAGCTGCAACGCAGCGGACCTTCTTTTAAAACCAGAGTTTCACCGCCGTCCCCCTTTTTTCCATCCGATTTGGGGAATTTTAGCCGATTTTGGAAATTTTCCCACCGGACCCTCGGCAAAACGGCTCTAAAGCTCCTCCACCACCCACACGCCCACTCGCCCTGATTCCTCCCTCCCCAATCCTGGAAGTTTCCAGAAATGTTACAGATGGAAGGTGGACCACTGACCTATCGCTCTCCCTTCATGTCACTGTAGTTCTAACAAAAATGAAACGCTTCTTGCTGTGCTTCATTCCTGAGTTAACACGCGTCGTTATGCTTTCGTTTGTTTCTATTTATTTTCCTTTTTTTAAATGAATGATCTAATAATAATAATAATAATAATAATAATAATATCTCATGATTCTCACACTCCGACACTTTAGTCGCACAACAGCCTCAAAACTTCTGAAATCTGGTTTGCAACACTGTTTATTAGATCTGCAGACTTTAAAGTTTACAGTATTACATGTAAAAATATGTACAGACCAGACGTTCATGTACAGACGTGAGATTCCCCGCCGTAAAGGACTAAGCGCTGATGATGATGATGATTTTGTCATGTTACGAGTGACGGTTTATTATTTTTTCCTTCTTGTTGGAGGTTTAATAGTGACGTGTGTGTTTGGGATGAATCAAAGCTTTTATTTTCAAAGTGACACTTGAATGGCGGTGCCGGACTTTATATTTTAGAGCTGTTTTTTGTTTTAATAACACTGAAATTATTGAAGGCGTCTTGGTGTAGAGAAGGAAATTTATTTTAATGTGGAATTATTTTTGCTTATTTTGCAAATCTGAACAAGGTAGATGTTCTCAACATTAAATTGTATAATGGTTTGGTTCTGTTGAACTATGTCTGCTTTCATTATTTATATAAATGTTATTTTTTTTGCAGAAGGAGATAAACATGAAATTTCAAGTTATTGTGATTCTAAGTTGATTGCAGACGTAAAATCTCTCTAGCCACGCTTGGCAGTAAAGATTATTATTATATCTATTTCATGCCAGTGCAAATATTTACAAGCTTGAAGAGGTTTCTCTCTTCTCATAAGTACCGACCTGAACTCATCCTCTCCATGAAATTTCATGCGATGTTAATTCTGATTCTATGTACGGCAAAGGGGATTTTCTTAAACCATTATGTATCTTGTTCCAAATCCTTATTGGTGATTGCATTTTTTTAGTTACACTCGGTTTTACTGCAGATCAGTGTGAGTCAAAAAGACTTTTGTACATTTGCCCATAACTTTGACAAATGTTGACCGATTTTCAAAAGTTGCTTTTGGAATCAAAATTCCAATAAAGTGATTATTATATTTGCTTATATTATATTATATTATATTTATCTATAGTATGTTTTTACTATAGATAAAAACATAGCTACACTATCTAGCTAAACCTGAAAACTGTTCTTGACGCGATCAACCAGTGGCATTGGATTTTATGCCTGTGACCATATTTTTAATGTTCTTAACTGTAGTTCCCAGGATAGGCTCCAGTCTCCCCGCGACCCCAGTTGGGATTAAGCGGTTCGGATAAGGAAATGAATGAAGTTTACCATCACTAATATGAAAACATTTTGATAGCTGTCATTTATCAAAGTATTTGTCGCCACACATGCAAAGCGTAATGAGCAATATAATTACTTTGTTGCAATTTTTAATCTGAATCCAAGTGAGAGAATTTTGAAAACTGAGAAACATTGGCCAAGATTATGAGCACGGAGGTCCCACTTTTTTAAATTCCCAGTGCACAGCTGTTTAGAGCAGATGCTGCTGAATGATTCCGTTAACTCAATCAGGTGTGTTAGATTAAGTTTTGGAATAAATGCAGAGTGATATATTACCAGGAGCAAATATGTGAAGTGATGTTTGAGAGGTTTTTCACCTTTAAACAGTCAGGTATCACGGTGGAGGGCTGGAAGAAAGTTGCTGGCATTGGTCCTGATCAAATGGTGCCTTCAAGTCACGTCAGGGAATATCATAAATACGAGATGGGATCAAATCAACAAACGCTGTAAAGTCAGAAAATCAGAATGTTTGTTAAGCCTGAGGTAGAGATTTCCAAATTTGTGGCTGTTTCTCAAAACCACTGGCTCTTTCACTATTTAAATATGACGGTGTAATAAATCCACGGCTAGGGAACGACTGACAAAACGCAGAACTGAGGACCTTTTGGCAACAAAATTCTAGATTCCTTCACTCTAAACGTTGCATTTACTTCGCTCGATATCACAATTATCTTTTTGAGGAGCTTGATAAGGCAGCAATAGCTTTATGAAATAAGCAGCTACAGATGAGTCTCACTAACTCTGAATCAGATCTGACCTTTCAGTTGGATTTTGTGGGATGTTGCCTTTTGTCCAGTTTGTCAATATTTAAAGGATTAAAGTAATACATCACCACCTGACAGCTTGTGTCTCAGTGTTTTAATTTTAGTTTTTTTCATTCCAGATTGAGATCTACACAGTTAAAATGTTCAGGCAGTTAACGGTTAGGGAGTTCGCCCCCTTGATCAGAAGGTCGCAGGTTTGAATTGTGGACCGATAAGGTACTCATGAGCGAGGTACCGTCCCCAAGCACTGCTCCCCACGTCAGCTGCCCCCTGCTCCTTCACGGATGGGTCAAATGCACAGGTCACATTTGGTAGTGGTTGCACTGGGTGCTGTGCTGTGGTGTGTTCACAATGATAAATAATCCCTCACTTCTCTCAAAAATGGCTAAATGAATGACTGTAGTGTTCATCACAATCTAATCCTTAAACATAACAGATTATATTTTATATTGACTATAGATATTTATATAGTGTATTTTTAGTTATATATATATATATATATATATATATATATATATATAATGTACTGAACTGTATCCTTCACTCAGACCGAGGAGTAAATGATTGGGAAGAAAACTGCTTGATTTCATTCCTTCATTTTCAGAAACATGAATCTCACACACACATAATGAATCTCATCAATTTGAATAAACTTAAACTAAAACATCTAAGGATTAAGGCTCAGGAAGCCCGTGAAATCAAAAGTTTACATTACATAAAAAGCCTTAATCAACTTGCAATTACACAGATATTTGATACGTACAACAACTTTCTAACCCTGCCGATGTTACATTACATTGCATCATAAGATACGGGATGCTGGCCACTTTTCACCTTTTACACACAAAACCACAGTGGTAATAATATCTGCTTCTTGTGTTTTTATGTGTTTCACTGTAAGAAATTATTTAATAATCAATTTGTTGTGTTAATATTTCTCTAACACAGTAGTTCAACATCTAAGCTGGTTCAACTTCCAAAATCAGTAGTTATTATTTTTTAAATCCTTATTATTTAACACTTTTCATACATAGAATTGCAGCCCAAGTGCTTTATATTAAGTATAAATCAATCAAAATAAACAATAGTTATTAGAGAATTAGCAGTTGGAATTTAAATACATGAACGTGTCAGACAGATAAAAGAAGAAAATGATGTAAATAAACAAAAGAAAATATGAATAAAAGACATTTAAACAACTAAATGGGTAAGAAACAACAAAAAATAAAATTAAATTAAAACTATTTTAAAGCGGGAAATGGGGATACCATCAATAAAAAATGCTAAATATTAAAAACTTGGGTGAAGAGATGAATTTTAAAATGCTTTTTTAAAAGTGGATTTCTTTGGACTGCTCTTATAAGACCCTTTTTGGTATTTCACTTAAAACTTTACATTCTGAGCTGGTTTGTTGTTCATTCAGACTCAAAGCTCGTCTAGGACTAGGGTTAATCCTGGAAGCTGAGAACTTGACCCTCCTGTTACTCTCGATAACAAATCTGATTTATCTGTAAATGTTATGTATTACTGGAAAGAACGACTATATTATTGCTATTTCAATTGTGCAAACAACCAATGTAATAATTCCTGTGGCATATTAACACGTTTTGCACTCCATAAAGACTCATACAATTTTTTTGAAGTTTGTAATATAAGTATAAAGATATACAACTAACGCTGATCAAATCATTTTTACAGTCTTTATCTGAGCAGCGCCCTTCAGGGCGTAGAAAGTGTGGACAAAATGTCAGCAGGCTTTTATTGAAGAGCAGGTGTGAATCTCATGAAACTTTCCTCTCATGGTGTGTGTGTGGGAGACAGATGGAGGCTGTAGCAATGCCTTTTAGTACGAACACACACAAACTCACACACACACTGTGTTTCTATCTTCGTGAGGCCATCCATTGGCTTCTATAATGACTAGATATAAATAATACTGGCTTCACTAACCCCTGACCTTACCCTGTAATCTTTTTTTGAATTTTCCGATAAACATGGTAAATTTCCTTTCAAGTCATTGTTCCTCATGGGGACCAGTCCTCACTAACAAAAAAAGCATGACAAATGTAGAAAAAATCATTGTGTTTTTTAGGGGACAGCCAGGTCCTCTGAGCCACTAAATACGCGAACACAAACACACACTCCAGTGGAGATATGTGGGCTGTTTACTTTCAGATTATCTCAGCGCAGGGAAGATGCTGCAGAGAGAGAAAACACTGTAGTTATAGCATTCTTAATTTTATGTTTCAAACATAACATATTTACACACCTCTTTTGTTCCACCGTCTTTCCTACATTTAGTCATATTCAGTGATTAATGAAGCTTCGCCGTGTTGTGTGTAAGTCTAAAACATATATTGGATTAAATGTCTAATAAGACGTTTTAAAGCAGATGACACTTTAAGATTTAATGAAAAGTATTTAATGAATTAAATGAAAGTACACTTCGCTTTAGTTGTTAGTATTTGGGCGGCATGGTGGCACAGTGGTTAGTGCTGCCACCTCACAGCGAGAAAGTCCTGGGTTCAGACGGCCGTAGGGTCTTTGCGTGGTTTCATCGGTTTCCTCCCATGGTCCAAGAGCATGCACTGTAGGTTAATTGGCGGCTCTAAATTGGCCCCGTAAGGTGTGAATGTGTGTGACTGTGTGAGTGTGTGTGCGTGCCCTTGATTGATAATTATATCAGTTGTTAGCCCTGAAAAGTTTTAGGATAGGCTCCGGTCCCCCAGCGACCCCAGTTGGGATTAAGCGGTTCAGATAATGAATGAATGAATGAATGAATGAATAAATGTTAGCATTTGGAGCAATATATCAACTTGTAGCTATAGAGACATTTTGGGGCTTAAAATTTTGTTAGCTAAAGATAAATACCCAGGATAAAATTGCTGGATAAAATGTCACCTGATATCAAACATCTACCAAATCTATTAGGGGTACTTATATTTCTTCGTCCCCCTTTATCAGGCAATCTTGATCCCCTCTTAAAACAGTCTCTTCTCTTGTGTCGTTTTTCCTTCAAACCACCTGCTTCTTTGGCCACGGCTGATTTGGGCCTCCAGCCTGGGCAAGAGGTCGGGGCATTGTGGATTTTTATCTCTCAGGGTGAGGTTCTGCCCTCATCGACAACCTCTTTAGGGAGGGAGGAAGAAGGATAATTTGGGTTGGTGTTGGGACAGAGACAGATGACTCTACTGTGCAATGCTGGAACGGGAAGGTCTCTTTAGAGACACTCTAACCCTCTGCCATAAGGCAATAAATGTTTCACTATCGCCAACATAAAGAAGCTTTTTATACAGAGAGAGCCTGACCCATTTTTTTCTGTTTCTACTGGGCAACATTTGGACATCAGACCACAATGCATTCAGTCTGCCTTATTACATGAAACACACCAAACAATCATAGTTTCACAGGGGCCCAATTTGAAATTAAGCCAATTAACCTGGTGCATGCCTTTGGACTGTGGGAGGAAACCCACCGAACACAGGAGAGCATGCAAACTCCACACCATGAAAGGTCCTCGGCCGGCCTGGGGATCCAGACCCAGGATCTTCTCGCTGGCAGTGCGCATCCTTCGCCACTGCACCGCACTCTGCCAAAGGGCAAACAGCGCTAAATTTCAAGTTACAAGTGTGCTGTTACTAAAATATGTGCTGAGTATAATATTACTGAAAATGTATTAATAGTGCCTTACATTGCTGTGTTACAGCAAAAAGTAATACAGTGATGAGGTTCAGTGTGTTTCTTTTGTAAGCATTATTCCCCTTGAAGTATTTAAATATTATTCATATGTGTGAAGCTGGTATAAACCTTGGTCCTTGGGATGGTTATAGCTGGTCAAGCACTTACGTTCGGTCCATAAAAGCTGTTTTATCACTGCACATCTTCAGGGAGTGCTATTATGCCATTTTAAAGGTTGCTAATATTGTTTTATGAGTCTCTTAAAACAGGTTTACATGTATGCAAGGTCAAAAACCACTTCTAGTTTTCTCCAAGAAATAGATTTAATTTTACCCCATTTCTAAATAGAATGTCATTACTTTTTGTGACGTGTGGCCCATATGAAAAAAGATTCAATTGCTGGCGACTGTGGTAGAATGTAGGCCACGACTCTTTTTGATAGACAAAAAACTTCATTTATAGGTGCACTGTAGTCACAGCAACTTTGCAGATAGTTTATGTTCACATACAGCTACGACACACTGCATGAAAGATCATATTTGAAAAAAGCGCATCAAAGGCACTTTAAGCTGGGTTTAAAAATCTTGACCACCGTCAAGCCAGCGACTAACAAGTGCTCTTAATGAATGAGTAAAAACAGATGGAGAGTTAAAACCTATCTTGGCGATTCTTTGCTTCAGCGGGCCAGTGAATGGGGCAAGAAAACTCAACTCAATATAAGATCTTAGAGTTAAGCTAAAATGACATATGGTAAAAGATAAAATATAAAGTGTCAACTGGTTTATTAAACGTGTTTAAAATTACTGCAGTGTCATTCAGTAAACGGACTAAGGATGACCAGTACAGTTTTTAGATTTTTTCTGGTTTCTGGCTTGCAAACTGGCGACTATATTTAAATGTTGCTGTTACTTTCTTAAATAGAGTCAGTGGGAGGAAACGGGAAAAATCCTTTCCATCAGAAGGACAAAAGAGGCGTATCAAAGAAAGATGTAGCCTAGTTTTAGACTGGCTTGAGCTGGAGCTGTTCTAATCCGGGGTATGTAAAGTCTGCCAAGTCAGTATGGTGTTTCCTCTGGGGGGGGGAGGACAGTGACACAGCAGGTGATGCCTCTGGCAAAGGCTTCTGGGTGTCTGTGAAGCAGCATGGCACCTGACTCAGCAGACTCGCTAAGTCACACTAACTGTATACTTTCTCACATAAAAACCAAAAATCTAACGTCCTGTCATTTTAGATAAAATAACGGTGCAGAATGTAGCAAGTACTGTTGCTATCCAGGAGGAAATGTGGTGAGTCAAATCTTTTTAAAATTAGTTTAATCATAGTCAAGTGAAATTAGCTGTAAATATTGATAATACCAAGTGTAGATACGAAATGCAAAATGACTGCAGTAAAAAGCTAAAATTGTAATTAAAATCAACTTGAGTAAAAGTACAAAAAGTACTGTTCATATCAGAAATTTTAATGCCCACAGGCACCCAGAACTTTCTAACTTTTACTAGTAACAGTACTAAAAAGTATCGATATGAAAGTACTATTCATAGCTTAGATACGTTGACTTCATCTTCATATACATTAAGTACTATTCCTTAATCTGATATCTAACACTGTATCCACTAAATGATGTTTTATCTCTTAATGGACCATCAGCGTATCACAGAACCAGAGAGCCGCTGTGTTATATTGGACCGTTTCATGGAGGATAGTGCTTTTCACCTTTCTCAAAAATATTGTTGCTGCAGGAAATTGCTAAATTTAGCTCTGCAGTAGGTCTGACCACTAGGTAGGCTCTTAAATTCAATTCTGGCAAAAATAGTTCGGAGTGAATCCAACTCCAGTGGTACTTTCTAGAATAATGATCACTAAAGGCACTTAAATAAACACTAACGGCTGGTTTCTTGATATTAAGAGAATGCATTAAAAGTATTGTGCTGATATAGGTTAGGGTTAGTCATCATCAGAAGTCATAAGGTTCTTTAAACTGCTTCTTTTTAAATTATGATTCTCAAATTCCTTTAATGGGGCGGCCCCAGTTGGGATAATGAATGAATGAATGAAATTAGTTGAATGTTGAAGCAAATGTTGATGCAAAGTAACCAAACCATGTTTAGGTCCATTTTAAACAATTAAGGTTTCCTAAAAGAAGATGTAACTCATATTGACTGCTGTCAGTAAAGTATTTATTAGGAGTTAATAAGCTCAATGATGTCACAAAGATACTTTCTACAAATATATCAGCAGTAGTAGTAGTAGAAGTAGCAGTAGTATCCTGAGGGCTGCTCTGTAAGCCCACTTAACTGAATCCTGCTGTGGCCCTAAACAGCTCATTTTAAGTATTTCTTCGTCCCACATCTCCCTGTATTTGTGTCTGTCCACCTGTCTGTCCTTCACATCTAAATCGCAGCACAAATCCAGCCCGACTGAGTGGACGTTGCGCCTGATTTAGCCTGAAACCTTTTGCCATGACATCTCATCCTGCCAGGGCATTGCTCCCAGCTTACGTCCAAACCGTCTAGGTGTGTGTGTGTGTGTTGCTGAAAGGGCTGATTGTCTACCTCTGTTTATTTATAACCAAGTTGGATAATTAAAATATCACACTTTTAAATGGGCACGAAAACTCACAATTTGAGGCAAGTTCTTTAAACAGGATGTAAAAGTGAGGATAGACAGAAATAGAGAAATGAAAGAAGATTTCATTGCTGTTAATACTTTCCCCAGTTTTTGTTTTGTCTTTAAAAACATACTAGCTTGTGTGTTGTCACGTTGCGTCTGCCACTACATCTGTATGTATTTCCGTCAAATAATTTTTAAAATCACAAAGATAGGCGTGGTCTTAGATTTGAAAACAATATCCTAGCACGATGGTTATTCATATTTACAGTACACACTTTGCAGTGAATAATGTGGGCATAAAACTAAGCAAAAAAGGCAAAAACATATGAATCATACTTGAGGGAAAGAATTCAATTAATTGTGATATTGTCGTATCACCCAACCCCAGCTCTCACACTCGAAATCCATGCAAGTGGCATCTTAAAATCACTGAAAAAGCATCAAATCCATTTTTCTCCATGTGTAGCTTACTTTCCTTTATTGTTTTAGTCACAAGACGTATGTGGTACCGAACATCTTGAAAAATGCCTCAGAGGGTTTCAGGGCTCTCTATGAACCCTTACTGTCAGTGTCTGCAATCATAGATACCATGGAATAGTGTTTAATATCCTATAACTCTAACTACTGCTCTAATATACTCTGGGCGTGTTTGGGGTCTTGTTTCATGTTGCTTGGGGCTTTCCAGTATGGATAAAAGAAGCTGTGATGAGAGAGGATGAATAATGAAATAGAATGAAAAGGACACATATGATAGGTTTAAAATTATACTTAATGCACTAACGTGTGTGTGTAATTTTCTATTGCTACTCACCTAAATTATGTTGATCTCTTCAAAGACGATTAGTATCACAGGAACAGAGCCTGCCGTGATTATACGTGATCGTATCGCATGGAGGATGGTGCGTTTTTCCTTTCTCAAAAGCCATTGTTGCTGCAGCACTAAAATTAGCCATGGCAAGGTTGAATTGGTTCTTTGAGATAGATTCTGGCAAAAAATAGTCCATCTCAGTGGCACTTTCGCTAGAGTGAAATAAACACTTATGGCTGGTTTACTGAACATGGATTAAACATAGTTTTGGACTAAATTGCAGTTATATTGGACATTCACCACTGAAAAATGTAAGTCACTCTAGGTATAGGCTTAATCGCCGTCTGGGAAACTGGTCCAAAAGGTTTTAGTTTTTAAGTTGCTAAGAAAAAGATGTTATCAGAGAGAAAAGGATAGTGCAAAAGAGACCAAATGAAATGGAGAAACCAGAGAAAAAAAGAACTAAAAATGAAGGGAATGAAATGGAAAGAGAGAAGAGAACAGCAAAAACAGACTCAAATGGTGAGGGGGGAGGAAAGACAGGCATAAAAACAAAATAGACAGAGAAGGATGAAAAATTAGAGAATAAAATGGAGAGAAAAGAGCAAAATGAAAATAATAGAAATCAAAAGAGAGAGTAAGAACAATAACAAAGGGACAAAATGGAGAGTGGAAAGGGGCAACAAAGAAAAAGATAGAAATAGATAAGGAGAAAGAAAGGAAAAAGCAAAAATGAAAGGGTGAAACTGAAGAGGAGGGCACAAAAAAAGAGATAAAAAAAGAGAAAGAGGGTGAACAGATAAAAACTAAAATGACATTTATAGAGAGAGAGAGGGAAGAAGGGGCAGAAAAAAAAAAAAAATGAAATGGAAAGAGAAGCAGGTGAAAGGAACACGTAGAAAAGGATGAAATGGAAAGAGAGCAGCAAAATGTGTGTGAGAGAGAGAGAGAGGGAGGGCAAGGAAGACTGCACTTGAGCCTACTAAGGGGAGAAGTCAGATTGTCAGGGACAACGGTTTTCAACACGCGTGGCGAGGCAACACACACACACACTTTTCTCTCTCTCTCACGCGCGCGCGTCAAGGCTCGTACACGATCGCCGCTAGGCCGACTCTCCATTACCTTCCCTAAAGCAGACACCATCAGATGGTCTGAGAGGAAAAGAACGAAGGAGAGAGAAAGAGAGGGAGACGAAGGAGGAAAAAAAAGAGACAACATCTCTCTCCACATCCCCTCCATCCATCCGTCCACTCATTCGTCCGTCTCCAAGGGCTTTGCATTTACACGCTCCGGTGCTGCTCGGAACTAATCGCGACCCCCTGCTCCGTGCGTTCTGCCCCCACAGCAAGAGAAGAAGAAGAAGAAGAAGAAGAAGAAGAAGAAGAAGAAGAAGAAGAAAGAAGGAAAGGGAAAAAAAAAGGGAGGAAGAAGAAGAGGAGGAGTATTTCTCTCTCTCTCTCGATGTGAGCACGCGTGGAGGAGGAGAGATTTTTGGGAAGTGCGCGCTGGTCAGGAGACATGGGCAAGTCCAACAGCAAACTCAAGCCCGAGGTGGTGGAGGAGCTGACCAGGGAAAGCATACTGTGGTAACACCATTACACACACACACACACACACACCCTCAACCCCGGCCGATGTGCTCATCATTGCAGGCTTGGCTTCAAGATCTTATTATCCTCTGTCTTAATCCCGATCTCTTAATCTAAGTCTATTATTTCCTTCCCTGTGCCTTTATATATGGAAGATGTCACAGTGTAGAATGTACATATAGTAAAATGATAAAGAAGTGGTATTATGACTTGTGTTTTGTTATACAAGGTTTTTATCTTCATCATAACTTATGTTATTATATTATATTTCTAAATATAATATTTTGGGTATTGATAACATAAATAAGATAAATAACTCTACCTCCTCCAAAGGGAGCTATGATTACATATTATTATATAGTTATAATTATATTATATGGTGTATAATACCATATACCATTTTAATATAATACAATTGTGTATATTCTTGTGGTGTATATGATATTATAATACCTTACATTATACATACATATATATATATATATATATATATATATATATATATATATATATATATATTATATATATATATACACCACAATTATACTAAAATGGTTTTATATAAAATATTCTATGCTTTTAAGTCAATGGAAAATGTTTGATTTTTCTTTCAACAGCAAATTGTCACAACAAACTAAACAAACAAACTACATTGTGAGGCAGTGGTTAAATCAAATTTGTTTACAATTTTATATTGAGTCAAAGTGAACTTTAATTTCATCTCAGCAATATATAAATATACAGAGAGATGAGTCGACAGTCTACAGGGTACAAAGAAGGCATAAAAAATGAGCTATGACTATAGAATCTAAACTCTGAATTAGAGGTAGAAAAAGACAATGTCCAATATAAATAGAAGAATGCAAGTATGAATGGAATAATATTTAATAGTATAAGACTTTTTCTACAGAAAATTCTGCAGTATATTTGATGTTTATATATCTATAGAAAATTCATGACTTTTCTTTAGAATCTTCACTAGAGAAGTCTCAGATGAAATCTCCATGGCAGTATTTATTTTTTTTTTAAGTCACCTGAAATCAGGTTATGTTCCCCTGGAGGTTGTAAAGAGGGTGATTTTGTGCTGTTAAGTGATAATGGTCATGAGGTACGTCATGTTGAATGTCACCCTCTTCATGGTCTTATACGGACTGCTACAGGTTAGATGTATTAAAGCGTCCTCTGATTTCCCCCCTATTGTGAATCTATCAATCTCTGACCACTTTTGTTCTGCGTCTCCTACTTAATTTGATGTTGTTCCAGTTTGAGCCGCTGCCGTCTCTCCTGCTGCCCAATCGATCGCTCCCTGTGGCTAACGGTCGTTCTGTGTTGTGCAACAGTTCTCCCCCAAGGTGAAGGAAATTAATAACATCACAGCAGGTCACAGAGAGACTCGCTTTGACTGAGTTAAACGATTGGAATGAGATTAAGCTGCTACACCTTGATCGCGATTAAGGGCCGAAGCACGAAATCGGCGGGAGCAAATATACAGCCCCCCGGCTGGGAGATGAGTCTGCCGATTGCTTCGAGAAACGTCATTCTTGGCTTTTATCTGCGAGAAGCATGTGGGTTTTACAACCATGCTTGGTGCGGACTTATCTAATAGCAGATTTTAGAAAAGTGTTATTTCTGCTCCTGAGGACTGGAGGAGTTGTCAGATCTTCAAAAACATGAATTTTGGAATGTCATGAATCTACTGAGAATTTTGCACTCTAAGAACATCATGCTGTCAGCTTCAATCTTTCAGAGCACAATGCTGTTCTATGATTTTGAACTAATAAAACACACCACCTAATTTTGATAACGTGGAGTCCTGTGCAGACCCTCCAGGATTCTGCGATGTTACATTTTTTCCGCATCTTCGACTTGCTCCCGCAACTTTACTTCAACAAAACAACTAAAAACACTGCAACTTTTATCGTAACTTTTTAGAAAAGCCGCCAAAAAATCAGGCATTTTAGGCTGCAACAATCTCAAAAAAGGCCTGTGAAATTCTGGCGGGACTGCCTATGTGATGCAGGCAGCAAAGTGGAGCAAGTGGAACTTTTCAAGTGACATTAGCAACTTTCTCATCAGCCAGCCGACCAATCAATACAAGCCAACAGGACATTTAAAGGACTGGTGATTTCCCCCGGGAAGAACTATTACAATATATTAACAGAGATTTGCATTTTAATTATTAAGTTTTATTAGTGCAGGAGAACTAAGATCAATATGAGGCCTGAAAACCCTTCTTCTCTGTTTGGTTAACGCCAAAACTCATTGGGCCTCATTCACCAACCCTTACAGCCCTATGAGAATTTGGCGCGATTTCAACCTTTGTTTTTAGGCTTATTATAGTATGTGTGTGGAGGTTAGCCATACATGCCTTATGTTGTTGTGTTCAGGACGTCCTGCACTACTCAGATTTGTCATACTTTCATGTGCAAATGCTGACACTGTCTTGAAATCAGCCCATTTCTGATGAACACTGACTTTCACCTGTAGAATTATTATTATTTTTTTAGCTTCATGTAGTATAAAATTGCTAGCAAATAGTAAGAAGAGCGTCTGTTGTATTGGTGTGCAAAGTTTTTGTTATGCAGAGACATTCTGTGGCTTAGTACTGTGAGGAAAAATAAGGTTAGTGACACTTCTTTATCCATTTGGTATCCATCTGGATATAGAATAAAATTATTCGATAAAAGGTTTTCTATATTTATTTTTTCCCTCTTGATTACTCTCTAACATTATAAAAGGAAAAGAAAAAAATTACAATCAATTAGAATGAGGAAATACTGAAGTTGAGCCAATTTGGCCTGGTTTAGCCTATAAAATAGCTGCTTATGGCCTTTCTGGGACTGAACTACATTTCCCACAATTCCCCGCTCGGAGCCAAGTCACAATAACCCAATGAACGGGCATCCCGGAATAAACGCTGAAAATATCACGTGAATGGCTTGGCTGTATTGTGAGTAGAACTCTTGTTGTTTTTGTTATTTATCAGCTAAAATGTAAGTTTTGTCTGTAATGAAGGGGACGTTTTGACTGAACTGGAGCGCTTTACTGAGTGTTGGACTCGTTGGCGTGCCATTTATGCATTTTTAAGCATTTACTTCAGCTTTTGTGTAAGGAATTACAAGTAATTTCACACGCAGAGGAATCAATATAACATCTGTTAAGTTCCAAGTCTTGTGATTCTGATGGTATGTGAAAGTGAGTGATTATTTGTCATTGTGAACACACCACACCACGGCACACAGTGCACCACAACCAAATGTGACCTCTGTATTTGACCCATCCGTGAAGGAGCAGTGGGCAGCTAACATGGGCAGGGCCTGAAGAGCAGTGCTTGGGGATGATACCTTGCTCATGAGTACCTCAGTTGTACCTTTACCGGTCTTGGATTCGAACCTGCGACCTTCTGATCACGTTGGCGTTACACTACCAACTGCCCCTGTGTGTGGTTTGTGTAAGTTAAAGGGATTCTGAGTTATTAATAACTATCGCAAATTGTGTTTGTCGATGCTGAAAGGTTAAAACTGCTTTTCACAGTTTGCACAAAATTAAGTTTTCATTTAGTTTTGAGACTCAGTACTTTTTTGTATTAGAGAGAAAACTAAAACAAAAGTTAGACAGTAATTCTTATTTTCTGTGTGTCTGCTCATCGGATTCTGGGAGGTTTTGGCACATTTAAAATGCCCAATATATTTTCTTGAACGTTGGGCATAGTGAGATTCAGCAGAATCAATCGGTGACCCAGGCATTAGGCAGGTCTGCTGGTATTGACATCATACTGGGCAGCATAAATTGCAAAATAAGCAGCATTCTAAATGGTGTTTGTGTGTGTGTGTGTGTGTGTGTGTGTTTGTGTGTGTGCGCGAGTGTTTGTGTGCCTTAAAGCGGAGGTCGTGCTCCATTTCTGCCCGTAATGGGGGGAGCGACCAGTGCTGTCAGGATCGAGTTTAAATTACCACTTTCACGCCATGAGGTTTGCTCTGAGGGTACGTGTATGTGTGTGTCTTCTCACGCAGACGTCTCTCAATAAAGCCAAGACAGAGCTTTTAAAAACACAGACTTCAAAGACTTCCTGCTGTCACTACTTTTTTTTCTCTAGCGAGCTTTTTAATAGTTAATAGGCCGGTCTACGCGAGATGACTGACTTGAGCAGAAGGCATTCGTTTTTATTTTCTTGACAGTGGGGATCTGTTTGAAAGAGGGAATTATTTTATGCGTGCACTTGAATGTGAGACGTGCCCTCGCCTCCAGTTGTAGCTACTCCTTTTTGCATCTTCTGTTGTGGTTTACTGTGACCACTCTAGCTCCCGTTAATCAGACGGCTCTTATTGGGTCATCTCTTTACCCCGTGGTGAACACCGCCCTACTCAGAGCCTTGTTGGAAAATTGGATCCTCCTCAGGGAGAAGGAAAACAGCTCGATCCACAATTTGCTTGTAGCTGGTTGGCATTTGTCTGGTCCTTTTTATCTGTGTGAAAGCTATGTTTTAAACTTAAACTAGGGTTTTAAAACCCTTCAAGCTTGTTTTGGTGCCAGTGCCAGCATAGCCTTTTTGCACAGGTTTTCACTTCTGTGTTGGGATAATGGGTTTTTTATCAGTATCATAATGTTTTAAATGGTAACAATTGTGGATGCACGATGATATTGGAACCGGAGGATAATAAGTCATCTGATCAGACCGATACTAAGATCTGCCCGATATTTCCAGCCTATATTTGATGACGCATTTTCTGTACATCGGAAAAGGTAGAGCTTATGCCTTATGTCTAAAGTCTGAAATCAGATTTTAGATGGCTCACGCCTTCTGTCTTAAAATGTATGGCGTTATTTTGTGCCAAAATTCTGAGCATGCAGTGAAACGTTTGCAAGCAAAATCTCTGGTCTTTACATGCTCAACTCTGCCTGTGGTTGTGCTCGACTCTGCTTTCCTCATTTCACCACATTCATTTACCACGTTACAGTCACACATTTACATTTCTGGCATTCAGCAGACACTCTTATCCAGAGTGACTTCCAATTGGGACAGTTGGTGGCGTAATGGTAGGGTGTTCGCCCCGTGATCAGAAGGTCACAGGTTCGAATCCAGGGCCGGTAAAGTTACCACCGAGGTACTCATGAGCAACGTCCCGTCCCCAAGCACTGCTCCCCGGGTGCTGCCTTCGTGGATGGAGCAGACCTGAACCTGAAGTGCCAGAACAAGCACTGAGACAAGTACAAATACAAAAGACTTAAGTTTAACCTTAAATTCTACTCATTTTTGACTTAGTGTATTGTGCTGTTTTCATATCACCATATGAAATGATATGAAGCTACTTATAGGAACACTGTATTACACGGCACCATTAACGGTTTTAGCTCTTTTGGGAACTAGCATGGCTGGTCTCAAACCAGTAAAAGCACAAAACAACCATCATCAACATCTTCATAATCAATACCGGATCGATCCTTTGCTCGCAAAAGGATTAAATGTAACTGTGTCGTGAGATGACTGCAGCAGACTCGGAAGAGCTGGGCTCGGTTTGCGCCTTTTTCATTGTTGTCACGGGAGGGTATTTGCGTTTAGCTTCCTCTCGCTGTCCCTTTCTTGGCGCTAGCTTGTAATTACTGCTGGAAGGCCGCTGGATAAAGTGGCCTGTAATTAGGTTGAGACTGGCATTGCTCAAAGGACCTCCTGGTTCTCCAAGCGTTGCAGTTAGCAGCGCACACAAACACCCACACATGCAAAGATACACACACTCCTCAAGCACACTCGTGCGTGGAAGAAGGCTTCATTAAGAAGGAAGGAAAAGAGGAGTGATATGAACTCAAATACATTTCATTACTGTCTCACAGAGGCACACGAGCGCAGAGGTGTAATCAGCCGTTCAACGCTAAATCTCTCTCTCTCTATTGTCCTCCCCATCTCTCTCCCCCTCTTCTCTCTCTCTCTCCCTCTCCTCTCTCTCCCCCTCATCCCTTCCTCAAACAGCGGGTATCGCTTGTTCTTCCTTCCTCCGGTCCACTCCCACTCCCTCTCTTTCAGCCTCGCTGCCGCCTGTCGTTCCTCGTTCTTGTCCTCAGCTATCTGCTCTCACATTCAGCTCTCCCCTCCTTCTTTTGTTCTCTCTCTCTTTCTCTCTCCACCTTGACTCCATTCATCTTCTTTCCTTCCTCTTTTCAGTACTTTAACCCCCAGGTTAATCCACTTATCTAGAGGCAAAAGCGACAGATGCCTTTACCCCCAGAGATGTGGAGCATGGATATGTATGTGTGTGTGTGTGTGTGTGTTGAAGAGGAGGGGGATTAGAATGAGGCCACTTAGCGCCTATACACACACTCTGTCACATTATCTCACCCAGTTACTCATGCTCAAATACGCATTACACAGTGCTGACCCATGTGCTCTCGGCTCTTGGACTCGTCCTCCTCCTTCTTGCGCTTTACATCGTTGGCCGAGATCAGATGTATTTGTGCGTCTATATATATAGCTTTGCTTTTACGAGACTGGCAGTGTAATTGCCCTACGTTAAGAACTTTCATGCATAAATTAACAGAACTTTGGACTATTATGTAAAGCTTTCTCACTGATTACACAAAAGAAATACATTCTAACTACAGTCTTAAGGCTGAAATATACTTGCTGTTAACTACGTACGTATGTACGTACGTACGTACAGCCACGATCCGTATCCTGCGTTCTTTGCGTGAGTTTTTGTGCACATACTCAAAAATTAACAGAACGTACATGGAGATGCAATACCTGCGTAATTTATAAGGGTCAATGTTGCGAGATCTGCAATGTCTCTCATTGGCAAAACCAGAGAAAAGAATTCCCAATTTTGCTGACGAGATCTATTAAGTGCTCGAACGTACCATCTCCGCGATTTTTGTTTTCTTCTCTGGTGCCGTCAGTATGATGAAGATTAATACTTCTTCAACTGAAGACATGTTTGTTTGGAATAACAGATGACGATTTTAAGATACAGGTATTCATTCATTTATTAGGTTTGTGGCCTCGACACGACCCCTGGTGGTAAGGAGTACACACTACAGATTACGACGCACAGTACGGACACAAATATATCAGCACAAACATTAACAACGCAACTGTGTACGGATACGCATACGTAGATCACAGCAAGTACATTTCTGCCTTTACAGAATGATTAAACCTATATCTGCATGCTGACACAGGGCTGTGCGATATGACCTCAAACCAATATCACGATTAATTTAACATTTTACCTCAATTACCATTTAAACTATTATTTGGTTTTGGGCGTCTTTCCTGCTTGTTTTTTGCCCTCATAGTTCACAAACAAGGTTTCTACTGTAAATATGTCCAGCTATCGAAGCTCGGGTGTTATTTTTTTCTAATGTATCATCATGGTCAAGATTACGTCGATCAGAATTTTTCAATGTCAGTTACGATTCATTTCGATTTATTCCCCAGGCCGATTCAAGAATCCCCAAAAATTGATTCATAGCTCTAACTCTAAACTACATTTGATTCAGTGTGATGTTGTGTTGAACTGCCACAGTCAAATGGGAAAAGTAACTCATACAAGCAATGTGGAAACAAATTCATCTATGTGAATCACTTATGAATCGCAAATTGATTTTGAATCGAATCATGAGCCCAAGAATCAGAATTGAATTGAATTGTGAGATCCCCTATCGTGAATTGTGCTTCATGAGCACTGAAAATCGTCCTTTAGAATCATCCTTTAGACGTTCTTTACTGTAAAGTTAATCGGGATAAATATGGGAGAAACTAGATACGGTGTAAAAATGTGAAATGCGCTAATTAGCTGTCATTAATAATTAGTGTACTTAATATTTTGTCACGCCGGCGCTGTCACCTCGAATGTGAGTTTTCACGAGCCTCGCTGTCAGTCGTTCGGGGTTTAACTGGAGCTTGTCTCTCCCCCGTGCTCTCCTCACCCACGTGCTGCAGCTCGGCGCTCGTGTCTGTGTGGGATCGGCTGCAGAAAAGAAGAAAAACCGGCAGGAGGCGACGCCGTGGGCTCCAAACACAGTCTGTCCTTATCGTAGGTCTCAGGACCGGCTGATGAATGATCGGTTTCCTGTTTATCGAAAATTATTCTAAACCAACATTCATAACCTCTAATCAGCGTAATCTTCTGCATGAAGTTTATTTTGATTATTTAAAAAAAATCGGTTAAATATTTTTTTTATCTGTTAAAACAAAATAATCGTTCATTATTCTTAATTGAATTACAAGTTCTATTAATCGTTCCACTGATTTGATCATATCGCCCAGCCCAACATGTCAACTTTAACAGAGAACAATTAAATCTCAATTTATGACCAATTCAACAAGAGCATCAGTTTTTACAGAAGGTTCAAAATGCTCCAACAATGTCACCTCATCAATGACACATTGCTTCAGGATCTGCAGGATATATTAGCATCAATGCAGTGGCAGACCACAATCAATTATATCAGGGATTTTCAACCGGTGGTCTGCTGGTGGTCCATGACATGCATGAGTTGCACGGTTTTACTACTGAAAACACTTTTATTTCATTTCATTTATTTGTCAGAACATTTCCAGACGATTTGTGTATCTTTATGAATAATGATTTTAATGCAAATTAAATTAAATATCACCCCCCAATCATTCATTCATTATGGGATACATCACGTTGAATCGAATGGTTGACCTGATAATCGTAACTGAATCTGTGCAAACGTCTTAAGTCACCCCTCATTTCTTCACATTTTGCTTCTAAAGAGACAACTTTCCTGTCTTTTTTAATGTAGGAGGCTCCAGAAATATTAAAACATATATAACAAATAACATTTGTGTAATTACATTTTGTATATGTAAAGATGAGGCATTTTGAAGATTCTTTATAAGTTTTAATTGTAATATAATAATCTTTTTGTTGCAAATTTGATTCTGAATGCACCAGACAAAAAATGGAAAATTGGTCCCATGCATTTACAGTACTGTGCAAGAGTCATCATTTCTTTACATTTTGTTTCCAAAGAGCAAAACGTTCTTGGTGTTTATAATGCACCTATTATCCTGGCAAAATATACAGAAATGAGGGTTGGTTCAAGACTTTTACACGGTATCTTATGCACTTATATAGAGATCAGAGCCATCTCCAATTGCGAACACAAAACTGCATTCAGCATCAGACGTCCCACATTCCCGGCCCACATCTTCATCTTCACATTGACATTATTTGCACAATAAGCCTAATCAAAAGGCCGGGTAGGGGGTGGGGATTAGGTTCAGAGCAGGGCTGATTGCCAGACGGCGCCGTGTCCTTAGGGGGGCACTCTGGCAGGGGATATTCCCCACTTCAGACAGGGCACAATCAGCCGTGTTGAGTCTTGGAGTGTGAGAGCGTGAGCATTGAAGGTTAGAGGAGACGTGTTTTTCATTTGTTCCTTTTTCATCGCAATCATTACGATGAAATAGTGAACGTTTGTATATTTGCAGAGTTGGGAGAAACGGGGCTGGACGATCTGACATGAAACCAATATCACAGTTAGTTAAACATTTACCTTGATTATGATTAATGAATGATTATTTTGTTATAATTTAGTTGTGGTGTTTTTGTGCTCTCATAGTTCACTGGCAAGATGTGTTCTGTAAATATGCTAAACTATCAATGTTATTTTTTTGTAATGAAAAAGTGCAAATCTTATTTTTGTGATTTTAAAATTACTGAAGGAAACTCAGACATATTTTTGGCAAACTAGATGGGGCGGAGTCACGTGACGTGTGGTAGTTTGTTTTTAACAATAATGTACAATGCATTAACAGAACTTTCTTTATAAAAAGGATTAACATAGGTTAAAAAATGTAAAATAAAATTAAAAAAACAACTGTTGTGGTACAATTACATTGATTAGAATTTCTGAATGTTGGTTTCAATTCATTTTTGATTATCTGGCCAGCCCTAGAGTAATGTAATACATGTAACGTCATTATGTATTTATAATACAAGCAAGTAACTGTGAATTCCAACAGTTATTGAAACAGACGGCAGTCAGATGGCAAATTAAAGTTACTTTGTTTGAATTAATAGATTACATTAATCTATTTCACGTTTATTAACTCTCAATGTTAAATTCCCGCAAATGTATTATTAATATGAAAATATTGTCATTTGTGATTAATAGGTTAATACTGCATCCTAATTGTCTGTCTTTCTACTTCTATTTCTAGTTCTAGTTTAAATGTTATATTTAATACTCCATTTCTAGTTTAAAATGTATATTTTGTATTCTATTATATATAGTTTATTCTATATGCCCTATTTGTTCTTTGTTCCCTGTTTCTTGTCGCACTGTGGAAACTGGAGCCACGTCGTCTCGTCTCTCTGTATATCTGTACAGTATACAGATGACAGTAAAGTTTACTTTGACTTTGTCATATGACAAGGTATTGTAGCTACATTTTTATAAAGTGGTGGGTGGTATGATGATCACTTTGTTGCAAAGGAAGAAGTGTGAAAATCATTCCACAATTTCCTAAGGTACAGTGTACTTTGGCTCACAGTGTAGTGTATAATAACTAACTGTACTATTGCCACCCAATGAGACAGCACATTGTTAACAGTACTGTGTAGTACAGTGACATGCAATTTGGGATGTGGCACTTGTATATTTGACAAATAAATCTTGCGTCTTGCATATTTACGGGCTATTTCCTTTGCCTTGTGTATTATCTCAGAAATAATGTAATGCCAAGCAGACCATCCCCGTCTTTTCCTGCCCTCAGGGAGAAACCAAAACAATAATGCAAAACAAATACACAAGTGTCATGAGTGCTGAAGTCAGCATGAAAAATATGAATAAATTTCATTTTCAGCCTCTTTATCTAGACTGTGTAAATCGTCTCTGACATCACGGCTGCTTTCTATAAAAGACTTTATCTCACACATCAGCGTGACCCCAGTGTTATGGTCCATCAGCGTCCCGTTCCCTCTTCGCTCCACTTGCTCAGGCACTGCACCCTTCATACTCCACTACCCATGATTCTCTTTTTCCCTCCTCTACTCCGACTCCCCTCATTTCTCTCCGCTTGGATGCACACCACTGACCTTTGTAATGACTGCACCAATATCACAGACACAGGTCTTTGTCTCAGTGTGTGTGTGTGTGTGTGTTCGCATTGTAGTGCTCAAATCACAAAGATAGCGAGATGCAGGTGTGTGTGTGTGTGTTTGCTGCTAATATTGCAATGGGGGTTGCCGCGGACACAGCTGGAGAAACACAGTTCCCTTAGCAATGCAACACATTAAGATAATAGCACACCATATTTACATATGCCCGGCTTGAGTTTCAGTGAACAGCTCTTAGCATGTGCTTCTGTCAGCAGTGACATTTGGTGGCTGAGAAATTATTAACATGGCTGTCGATATGTTGCCAGGTGAACTCACGGCCTGCACAGCCTTTGTCCCTTTGTTTGGTTCTGTGCTGGTAATATTAAGCCACACAACAAAACGTCCCCCTCCCGGCTATGGCTCAGCATTGACAACAATGTTACAACATAATAAATGTCGTAATACACACATCACGACGTACAGGTGTCTCCATAATAGATTTTACGTATTACAAACTTTGGGATACATTAAGCGTCACGGTACAAGCCTCACAATAGGATACATCGTTAAATTCACAGTAAAAATAGTGCCATGCATCGTTAAATATCGCCATAAAAGCAACATGATACACTGTTTACATGCCTTGTGATACATTATGTAGCACAATATGAAGATAATGATAAATGCTTTCTTTAGTTCGGTCATAACTGATTACTAATTAGATGAGTAGCCACAGAACATGGGAACGTTGAATTTTTGACCTCTGTTCTGGGGTTAGTGCACACCTCAGTACCATACCGTGCTCGTTCAGCAAAGGAAGAACATGTAGGTTTTGTCCATACAAGTATCAATAGATTTTACACATTCCAAGCAGACGCCGGGTTTGTATTCGATGTGGTTTCAAGATGTATCTGAGTGTGGGTGTCTAAGTGAAACACTCCCTGTGTGTAGCTGTTCAGCAGCTGTCAGTACACGGATGAGTTGACATGACACTAACCGGAGAGGCAACAGCTTCGGCTCTTTGCTTGTCAAAGCTTCGGCTCCCTCCCCAAATGTACCGTCAGTTTTACAGTAAGGTTATGTACAGCCGGGAAAACTGCTAGAGACCTGCTGTGAGTCAGACAGGAGGATTTATTTCTAATATAAGCTCAGCTGATGAGTAAGATGTTCGCAATGACGAATATATGTACATATGCACAATATATACTGCAATATTTATTATACATAAAAGTGAAAGTGATTATTTGTCATTGTGAACACACCACAGCACAGCACCTCTACATCTGGCCCATCTGTAAAGGAGCAGTAAGCAGCTGACAGGGGCAGCACACAGGGAGCAGTGCTTGGGGACAGTACCTTGCTCATGAGTACCTCAGTGGTACCTTTAGCGGTCCAGGATTCGAACATTACACTGCCAACTGCCATAATGGAGTAAACTGTGAATATATTGTATGTATGTAAAGTGCAATTGCAATATATATTATACAAGTGTTCCATGCACCTTGGACTTTACACAATATGCTTCCAACATATGCACAATACATACACCACTGTTAATTTTGTGCATATATTGCATGCGTTACAAGTTGACATTTCTCAAATTGTCTCTCTTCTCTCTCTTTTTCTGCAGTCACAGAAAAAGAAGTACAGCAGTGGTAAGTGACACCGACTCTTTCTCTAAACACACAAACCAACCATCTGCCCTCTTCTACTTTCCCCATCAGATCCTTTACATGTAGCAAAACACTTTAAACTCTCCATCTATTAATATGCATGAAGGGTTTCGCAGGGTCAGCGTAGCGCGCTGCTGTGCTAAAAGCGAGATTGCGTTGCTAGTTTGAGCGCTAGCGTGGCCTTGCTGTTGCAGTGTTTAGGAGTTGCGTTCATTTCCCAACAAGTTGCGGGCTGCCACTGTTGCCATGGACACTGTGTATGAGGTCATGTTTCTTAGTGAAATGAGAGGATAGAAATTGCAGTGGAGCTGTTGATGAAGACACAGAATGATGAAGAAATCTAATTTGCTTTTTTTTTGTCTTCTATAGACAACCAGACTTTTTTGCTTTCTTTAGTTTTGGAATTGGAGCCATGAGGCCAAGGGTTTGCCATGAAAAGTGGAAAAAGTGGGGCAGAAAGAAAAGAAACTACACTCTCACTCACAACTCACCAAGTTATATTACTGAACAAACTTTTAGTTTATTAGTATTTTTCACATTAAATTATAAAAGATGGAAGGACGTGGTCTACATGAAGTCATGTTGAGCTCATTTTAATGTTTGAATTCATTGTTCTGAATTCATCTGACAAAATGATTCAGCTGGGTTAAAGATTCTTTGCTTAATGGTATTATGTGAAGTAAACAGATGTAATTTCACAACAAGATTTTTTCTCAGTCACGCCATCAATTCTGTAATGTTCTGTGATGTTTTAGTGCATTTCATGTTTCCAGCTCAGAGTTTAAAAGTGATTCTGGGAAGGATGCTGTGGCTCGTGGGAAGACAGCTTTCTCACCACCGTTTGCTGGTACGGTGTCTGCAGTCACGTCTGTCCTCCCTGTTAGAGCGAGAGTTGCTGTCTTCTAGACGCCTCGTCTGTATGATGGACTGGTTTTGGCTATTAGCTAAGTGCTTTATATTGTCATTCTCTGCTGTCCTTCTCGATGGTTTTGGCTTCACGCGAGCAGCTGCACTTCATGGTGAGCAGTGTCTACCGACTGCAAATGTAGCTTGTGTTGAGTCATTCTCTCTCTCTACCCCTTTCTCTCTCTTTCTTCACCTCTCCTCTCTCTCTATCCCTCCTCTTTCTTTCACTCTGTATTCCTCCCTCATCTACACCCTCCTCTCTCCTTCCTCTATGCAACCTCTCTCTCACTGTTCTCTCTGTTCCCTCCTTCTTTTCCCCTCTTTCCCTTTATTTCTTTCTCCCTTTTTCATTCCCTCTCTACCACCTCCACTTTCTTCCTTCTTCTCTCCCCACTGCTTCCACCTTCCTCATTTCCCTCCCTATTTCTCTTCCTTTACTTCTCTCCCTCTTTTATTCTCTTTCTCATTTCTCTCTGTCTCTCTCCACTCTTTCTCCACCCCCCTTTCTTTGTCTTTCAAATTGCATCTATCTATCCATCCATCTATCCATCCATCTCACACACTTCTCTCTATAACCCTGTCCCTCCATCCCCGTGTCTCTCTTACTTTCTTCCTTCATTCCTCCTTCTTTTCCCACATTGCTCCCTTTATTTCTCACTCTATCTGTTATTTTCTCTCACTCCTTTTCTCTCTACCCCTCAACTTTCTTTCTCTGTCCTCCATCTCCCTAGTCTTACCCTCTTTCACTTTCTTTCTTTCTCTCTCCTCCATCCATCCTCTCTCTTCCCTTTATTTATTTTCCCTCTTTTATTGCATCTCTACCCCTCCACTGTCTTTCTTCTTTAATTTTCTTTCTCCCTCCTTCATCTCATTCTTCTTCCCCTCTGTCTCGCCTTCACCCGCCTCTCTCCTTCTCTCTCCATCTCACTCCCCTAATGCTTGTGCCAAGAGCCTCTCTCTTTGCCTGCCTGCTGAATGCCACACACAGCAGATGGAGAGCAACTGACACTGGACGAAGTGCCCAAGGGAGAAAGAGAGACTGGAAAAGAGAGAGAGAGAGAGAGAAGGTGCGGAGAAGGAGCGAGTGATGAGAATGTCCTGAGACAGACTTACCAAACAGCTCCAGTAGGAAGCTCATATGGAGACGAGCTTCAGATTTAAACAATAGAGCACAGCGAAACCAGATTAAAGGAGTGGCACATAAAACACACAAGAATAGAAGTGTGGAACAAAAGACCTCACGTTTTTTCATAACCAGGACTGGAACGACATCTACAAATGTTGTAGAGAGCTACTTGTGTGAGTAAAAGGAAGCAAATTTGAAATCCCCCCAAGCTCATTATTTTGACACGAGGAAAGACACACTTAGGCCGATTCCCTCGACAGTAAAACACACAAAAAGCGGAAAAGCCTTGCAGTCAGGCTTTTTGAGCACCGCAAGCCCACCTGGTGCGGATGACGGCTTCATCATTGTGGCTAAACGGAGCCTCGCTTGTGCCGTGCGGGTTTTCGGGCCCCAGGGGCCACGTTTGCAGCTGAAAACAGCAGCCGTAAATGTAGGCAGGTTCCCACGAGTCCGTATTTCGCCTACCGCTGATTTCATGCTGCAGAGCATAGTTTTATATTTAAAAGGAAGACTTGCTGTGCCTCAGAGCTACACCTGCTCAGTCCATGGAGGCAAAAATATGGAAAACTTCTGGAACCTTTGTTCTAAATGTTTTAATAGAGCAGTGTATCAAACACTTCACACATTCTGAGGGAAAATGCTGTATTTTATCTTCACGTAGCAGGATATTTGGGTGGGTTTTGTCACGGCAAGGGTACACTAGCAGCGAAAAGTTTTTGCTGAGAGTTTTTCATTTGCATCTTATTCACTTACTGTTAACTAAAAAGTGTACTTTAGTAAGTCAGAATACTACACTCAGTTTTCTTTGCAAACAAATAGATTTACATTATGAAACTTAGTGATTGTTTTTCATTGTGAACACACCACAGCACACCACACGGAAATGTTACCTCTGCATTTGACCCATCCGTGAAGTAGCAAGGGGCAGCTGACGTGGGCAGCACCCGGGAGCAGTGCTTGGGGACGGTACCTTGCTCATGAGTACCTCAGAGGTATGTTTACCGATTGGCGATTCGAACTGGCGACCTTCTGATCACGGGGCTAACACCCTAACCGTTACAGTACCAACTGCCCCAAGTATGCTAACCATATGGGTATCTTTATTAGCAAGAAAATGTCACATCCTCAGGGTCATTGTCCAAAATAAAAGCCACTTGGGTGCACGCGACTGATTCAAAATTCCAGTCCAAATTTTGATTTTGAAATTAAATGAGAGACTAGAACTTGTGCAAGTGGAACTCCACTCAAAGATATTAATACAGCATGTGAACGACCTCATGTTGGGAATTTTTGTGTTAATTTTATCATGTTAGACTACCTTAAAGTCCCAAACAGCTTTCATACACATTGGCATCATTAGCTCCCAATACTTATCTCGTTGCAACCCTGTCCTTAATCACACCCACTGACACGCACATTAATGCAATCCATCCATTTTTTAACTCCCTGTCCAAATAAAGCGTGCACGTTCATGCGGTTCATTCATCTCAAGCTCTGACAGTTATTTTTCCACCTCCGTACTGCTTATTAGATGAGACAATAAATGTGACTTCCAGTCTGAAGAGATTCTTCTTCTTCTCCTCCTCCTCCTCCTCCCACCATGCCATCAGCCATCCTGATCACAACCGGCCTCGGCATGATGAAAATAGCCTGTTTGACACGCTGGCTCTCGTGATAAGACCCTAAATCCTGAAACAAATATTTCCTAAATAATTTCATTTGTACATTTTTTTTTGGCTAGCCATGATTAAAAGAATATTTCTGCTGAAACTCTAATGGCTAACAATGTTTGAAATCTAACTGGACAAATAGGGCCAACCGTCTGACATTAAAGTTAACTCTGACATTAAAGAATCAATCGATGGTTGTTAAAAGAGTTTCTCTCTGAAGAACAGCCAGGGATAACATTTTAACAGTCGTTTTTCAATTGGTTTTATATTGCAAGGTTGTTGGAGAATTTTTGGACCATTTTGTTGACTATTAGATCTTCTAAATCCTAACCACCTTTTTTTTTAAAGTACCAAACAGAAACAAGATAACAAGAAAAAGCAGAAGCAACTTCAAGATGATAATCGGTTTGGGGATTCGCCCCCATGATCTGAAGGTTGCCAGTTCGAATCCAGGACCGGTAAGTTTACCACTGAGGTACTCATGAGCAAGGTACCGTCCCCAAGCACTGCTCCCCAGGTGCTGTCCACTGCTCCTTGACGGATGAGACAAATGCAGAGGTCACATTTTGTTGTGGTGCACTGTGTGCTGTGCTGTGGTGTGTTTACAATGACTCACATTCACTTGAATTCTTTGACCCAGCTCTACTGCTACTTAATATTTTGCTTTTCTAATTTTGTGCCACAAAATTAACTCCATGACCTTTACACTGAGTTTGTTGGGCATTATCGCTCACCATGTTTAGAAACGTCCTGCAGAGCAAACTCCGTGCCATATTGCTCAAGTGACGTCAAACAGGAGAGCAGAAAGCTGCAAGATTTGGAAGAAATACAGGATGGAAAATATGTTTTTTTCACTCTAAATGTATGTCTGTAAACTCTGCAAGGGACGATATACAGCAAAACTGCCTCCACAACACCTGAGTCTCATTAAAAAGCAATTAGTAAACTGTCTAATTTGCATAAAACATCTTCGCTGTTGGATGTTATGAGCGATATAAAGGCAATGCACAGATTCAACCTTCTGGAAAATATGTGGCTGGTTTTCTTCACCATTACGACAACAGTAAAAAGGCCAGTAGGAGGTTTAAAATCGAGACTGTAAAATCTGTGATGACTTTCAGTAGAATTTGAGTGATTATTTTTCATTGTGAACAGCCCACAGCTCACCACACAGAAATGCTACCTCTGCATTTGACCCATCCATGAAGGAGTAGTGGGCAGCTGACATGGGCAGCACCCAGGAGCAGTGCATGGGGACAGTACCTTGCTCATGAGTACCTCAGTGGTACCTTAACCGGTCCGGGATTTGAACTGATGACCTCGGGGTGAACTTGTTAATAATCGTTAACGATCCTCAAGATCCTGCAATGCTGAGCTACTCTGATTTTTTTTCGCTGTGGAATCACCGCCAGCAAATGGAAAGGCTCTGAAATGTTTTTTTGTTATTTATGGCTTCATGTACATGATGATATTGCATCAGCCGGATTGCAGGAAGGAACCTGCAGGAGGGCGAACCCCCCCGCTGTCACGACGGAGAGTTTTAATGCCTTCACTTTGTAGTTGTGGATTACGGCTCGGGCTCTGCTGCCTCGGCAAATAGGAATTTTCTTTGCCCTGATTATTTGCATAGATTTGCATATTTACTATGAACACACCCCAGTCTTTTTTTATTCTCTCTCTCTCTCATTCTCGGTGTTTTGTTTTAAGTAATTGCATGCCCTAAAGAGGCGTCTCTGATTTCATCTCAGCCATTAGCATTTGAAAATGTGATTTTTGTGATAGAAGGTTAAATCAGTTTCCACCACATTTATGACCTGTGTCTTATATACAGACTTAGAAAATGGGAGCTCTGCACCTTTGCCTAGAATTTTAGCAAACAACCCATTTTTCAAAAACTCTTTTACTCTTGCATTCAGAATTATATTTATAACAAAGCTCTCATAGGTCCCATGTTAGATGTATGAAACATGAAACACAATCATACTTCAACTGGTTAGATTTGTTTGAAACTGAATTACATGCAATAATATAACAAGAAGCCCTCTAAAGCATGCCTTGCAAATTATGTTAGTTCTAGTTATGTTTTCGTGTAGATAAAAGTATTTTATTTTTCTGCATTTTCATTATGGCTAGGTTACATTTTTTATTTATTCATTCATTCATTTTCCAAACCGCTGTAATCCCAACTGGGGTCGTGGGGGCGACCGGAGCCTATCCCGGCAACTTTCGGGTGCAAGGCGGGGACCAGCCCTGGGCAGGTGCCAACACACCGCAGGGCGCACACACACTCACACAGTCACACCAATTTAGAGTCGCCAATCAACCTACAACGCATGCCTTTGGACTGTGGGAGGAAACTGGAGCACCCAGAGGAAACCCACACAAACACGGGGAGAGCATGCAAACTCCACACAGAAAGGGGTTTGAACCCAGGACCTTCTAGCTGTGAGGCGGCAGCTCTAACCACTGCGCCACCGTGCCGGTTACATTTTTAATAATGTGAATAATATTCATTAACTTGAATATTCTTAATGCCACAGTGAAAGAAAAGTTGGTCAACGTTTGCCAGAGTTAAAGGCAAATACTCATATACATGTACATGTATTTTTTGACTCACAGTGTAGACTTTTGTTAGCCAGAGGCTAGATTCATGTAATTGTTGAATCAAATCTCTGAATAATTACGATTTCGATGCTGTAAGTTTATTTATTAGTGATGTTGAATTTAGCTTTCCTCTTCTACCTCCTCCGCATCCTCCTCTCCCTCCTTCCCTCCCTCTGTCTTTTGGTGACAGGTATAAGGGGTTCATTAAGGACTGTCCCAGTGGGCAGCTCGATTCAGCCGGCTTCCAGAAGATCTACAAGCAGTTCTTCCCTTTCGGAGACCCAACCAAGTTCGCCACTTTTGTCTTCAACGTGTTCGACGAGAACAAGGTAACTCTGAGGTCGAGACGACCAAGTTGTAGCTTGTGGCTTGGATTTAGGGAACAAAAAGAGAGTCAATGTGGTCAAATTGATTCTGAGGTTCGTGGGCAGGAAAAGATTTCTCAGTCGCATCCTTTAAGTTGGTTTTTACAAGGAAAAAGTGCCTTGAGAATATTAACCAGAGTTAAAAGATTGTGTTGTGGGTAGTTGAGGTTAGATTTAAGATTAGAAAAAGAAATTAATACCAACATATGGGTCAAAGGTCAGACATTGCAAATAGAGGTCAGATGCAGGTTCTAAAAGATTTTGACAAATGCCTCACTGGTCCTCACAAACACACAAAACCTGTGCATACAAGTAGATTTGGGTGTGCGTATGTGTGTGCGTATTTGTAAAAGACTCTCGCCTCTCTCTCACATTAGCATTTTAAAAGATCTGCAGTTTCCCGGCAGGACTGGATCGCACAGCGGAATCACAGTGTCACACTGATATGACAAATATTTATAAACAGCCTTGACGTAGTGCCGCTTTCAGTGCTAAATAACAGCTTTAAATTAATAACAAGCCTGTTTTTTTTAGGCTCGTCTCTTACGACATTTCATGAACGCAGACATTCTGAAATCAGAAAGAGAGTAATAATAAACCAGGCTGAGAAAATCAGGCCTGACTAGACTAGAAAGAGACAGGAGATTCATCCCCTGTTTGAAGGAAATCAATTAAGTTCCCTGATCCGACTTGAGCTGAGACATCCATCAGACAGTCTTTGTGATTAGACAAAAGATTTCTATCCCATTGCTCTCCCTCTCTCTCTCTCTCTCTCTCTGCAGGATGGACGCATCGAGTTCTCTGAATTCATACAAGCTTTGTCTGTCACGTCCAGAGGAACCCTGGATGAGAAACTCAGATGTAAGAGCAAAACAGTGAATGAATATTTGGGCTGTGAGTCTGTGGCAGGTCTATTTAACCAAGCCGGATTTCATTAATGAGGATTATTTCCTTTTATTTATTTGGCCAAATGGAATGTTAAACTGAGTTAGTTTTTAATTAGGATTGAGTTTTCAGAAAGTTGTGAGTTTTAGTCACATTCTAGTCATTTCTATCCCTCATAGTTTTAGTCAATGAAAAGTTGCATTTAATCACATTAGTTTTTGACATTTTTCTACATACTTTACATGAATAAAACTAACATTGCCTCCACCCCAAGACGTTCCCACCTGTTAACAGTGGATAAAAGCAGCACAGCAAATGCTGTTACTGATTTTTGGCACCTGTTTGGGGGTTATTTTTGAGAAATAATTGAGTAGCGCTGATCTAATGTCTGCAAGATGCAACCTTTAACTAACCGCTTCAAAAGCTTCTCTAAAGGAACAAACAAAACCTGTAGGCATCAAGATATCTAACTAAAGATTCCTGATTTAGACCTAAGTGTCAGTGATAAAGAGGATTTCCACTAATCGTCTTCTTGATTAATTAGGTATTGAATTATTGATTGTAAATGTATCTGCACAAGTTTCCTAATTTGCTCCCCTGGTCTTGATATAACAGGGGCCTTTAAACTTTACGACCTTGACAATGATGGCTACATAACCCGTGATGAGATGCTGAACATTGTGGACGCCATCTACCAAATGGTCGTAAGTTGATTCTCTCTCGTTCTTTCTCCCTAATTGTTTTTTCTTTGTGGTTAAAGACTTTAAGATCCATTTCCTGTGTGTGTGTGTGTGTGTGGCTGTAACCTATATTAGGGCTTAATTGTAGTTTATTAGGCTTTATTAGATCTGGACCTCAGGCTTCACTACCTTTTGACTGCAGGGAAACACAGTTGAGTTACCAGAGGAGGAAAACACACCCGAGAAAAGAGTGGACCGCATCTTTGCCATGATGGATAAGGTGAAGTACACACACAATCACACATGTTTAAGTGTACACTTAACTGCACACTCACAGAATTCTGATACAAAAAGATTTCTAACACAGTACCAACTGTGAAAGCAGAGTCGAACGAGGGCTGAGCATTTCGAGAGTAGTGCATTTTAAGAACAAGTCACTTTTCGCCCTATGTAGTGTACCAAGTCAAATAGGGCACGTGTGACACTCCATGCGCACTATCTAGGGCGTAGAGAGCCGTTAAGCTACAACCCTGGCCTGAGGTGCAAATTACCGCATAGAAAAGTATGATAAGAACCAACTATACTTTTAAGTGCAGCAGTACGCTGCTCGGGAAGCAGCCCATGTGTGGCAAAGTGAGGCAAACCCGCAATTTAGTTAAAAAATTTTCACACGTGCAGGCAGAGTCGAGCATGTAAAGACAAGAGATTTTGCTCACAAGCGTTCCACTGCGTGCTCAGAAAATTATTATGGCACAAAATAATGCCATACATTTTAAGACAGAAGGTGCGGACCGTATAAAATCCCACCTCAAACTTTGGACATGCCTGGCACAAGCGCTACCATTCCCATGTACAATAAATACGCCATGAAATATTTTATTTATGTCACTTTCCATACACATAACAACTGCTGTGGCTAAAAACTATGTCTGCTCCTAAACCCTGACCATAACCTCGTAAGTCATAGTGAAAGGTAGATCAGAGCCCAGTCTGCAGGTGTAGGTGCCCCTGAAATAAGTCTAATGTCAGAAATACACACACCCACACACAGCACATTATCTGTAAACCCACCCTCCAGATAACCAATGCTGCTCTCATACCCAGATGCGTTCTAGTTCATTGTGTGCAGACACCGTGTTGACTCATGCATGAAGTCTGGTTCATGGATTCTACTATCTTTTTGCTGTGATCCAAATAAATAATATTTTAATATTAACAGCTCTCCACTCAAGTGGACACATTGCATGACAGGGTTAAGGGCTTTAGTGCTAGATCCTGGAGAACAAAAGCCAAATCTGCAATAGTGATTTGAAGTGAAGTATTGAACACATTACTCGTTTTTTGTTCTTCCACAAGAACGCAGACGGCATGCTGACGCTGCAGGAGTTTCAGGAGGGATCGAAGGCTGACCCCTCCATTGTACAAGCCCTGTCCCTCTACGACGGCCTGGTGTAGTCGCAACGCCGCGTGAGACACAGTGAGTGGATCCCACTCTTCTGCTGTTCATTATGAGCACTGTTCTACAGAGCCAGACTCACACTGTGTGATAAAAAATCAAATATACAACAGACTGGATGATTGTGGGATCTCACACTGTGCAATCATATGGCATAATTACAAGCAGTTGTTCATGTTAAATAAAAACTTAGACAGAGAGAGATTTGTTAATTCTTTACAGTGATGAAGACAGTGGCACACTGATGAAGACACTTCAATGTAATGTTTATGTTTTCTTCAACTACACATTAATCGGCTTAGCCTCATGACAATCGCAAGGGCTTACTGTCAGTTTTCTGCAAATAACTATCTGAAAAGATCTTTTGGGCTTTGCAAAGAATATCCTAATGTATCATAATCTGTTTGGAGAAAAGACGCCAATTTGGAATTGTAAATATTCATTATGTTTAATATTTACAACTGAGTGTTATTTGTGCTTCCCATGAGACGACACCCGACGAGTGCCAAGCTGAAATTAAGACAGTGGAAGGAAGGAAAATCATTTTGTTTTCTATCATGAAGTTGCCATATTATATTACTTAATATTAAATATTAAATCAGGGCACTGAATTTTCTCCTCTCACCAATTAGACATATAGTGCAGTGTAAACATCTTGAGCCAGCCCTCATTTCTTAATTTTGCTAGGAAAATTAGACAACAGTTGTGGTTATTTATAGCTAAATCAAATACACACATAAATACTATTCCTCAAGACTACACAAAAAATGTCTGGCTTTTTGGACACAAAATATAAAGAAATGAGTGGTGGCTCATGTCACGTAGATTGTAATACATTTATCTTATTGTATGCCATTGCTTACCTTAACCTTACACGTCTCATTAGATCTCAAGAGGATATAAACTTGGAACATGCTAAAGCACAAAAGTTAGAGTGTGTTTATGACTACAGGACACATGACAAGAAAGAAATCAGTGTAGTCTACTTATACAAAAAGTTGTGTAGTCAGGCCTGAAGCACAAGATTTGCTGTCAGAGTTTAACAAGTTTTCCTTCGGCCGTGTTCGATCACAACTCTCTCTCTCTGAGGAATATTTATTCTTATTGCCGGCGGTACACGTGCTCTCTGTCGTTGCTCTGCAATAAATCTTGGATACTATAAATCTCGACTGTGATAAATCAGGTCGTGAGGCCGCCTGCATCGCATGACTGCGGAGGAAAATCTCTGACATGTCAGAAGTTCAGAAATTGTGCCACAGCTCATGGATAAGAATTACATTGCAACACATTGTGCAGAAAAATTGTCACGACTGGAAAAATGAGTCGTGCGACTAGAGATTGGGACACAGTGCGAGCAAAGTTTTACAGGAATCTGACCCACAAGAAATGCAAATAACAAGCAGACTGCATATTGTACAGAACCAAATATTATAAATCATCGAATGATTCAGTATTGCACGTCAGAACGCAACACGTTGGCAGTTTTGTAACGCTTTTCCGACATCTTTCTCTAATTGCAGGCCATCACGACAATCCATTTTCCCCATCCTGCTTGCTGTGTGGGAGGAAAGCACTTTCCCACGCTTGCTTGGGACCAGACACTGGTGCATTGTGGGGGCCGCTTGTGAGGAAAGACTCCAGATGTCAGTCACTCATTTCCATAGTAAAGGGAAAATGCAAGTCGACAACGACATGAATCCTGGCAGAATTTTTTTTTGTTTTGAAGAGGGTTTATTTTATCACCCCTGTGAAGTCCAGTGGACTGTGTGCTTCCTTTTTTTAAAGATGAGCGTGAGAAGGACGTGTTCATGCAAGAGCAAGAACAAAATTGTTTATCCTCTTCGGATACGGTACAAATTAAAATTAGGACAGTGCCGGGTACCGGTGGACCAAGCTGGTTGTAAATCGTGTGTGATGCATGATGGAGAAATTTGGATGCATTTTACTCCACGGAGCCTCAGAACATAGAACGACTTGCATCACCATCATGGAGCCTTTCCGTGCAAACACACTAATGTAAGACTACAAACTTTCAACAACGAACTCTGTAATGGCAGTATGAATTCTGAACTCTGAAGTTCATCAGTATGGAAGCAGGTCGTCCTTTTGGAAGACGGAGCCACATTGTACTGTATTTATTTTCAAGTATGCAGAAACACTCAGTATTTATGAGCTATTTATTTGGTTGTTTTGAGCTATTTAACTGGCAAAGGTAATGCATTTCCTCACACAATAAAGTGTGTTTGTTCTGTAAAATACAATCAGAAAAATGTTCAACTGCAACTTGTGATGGTCTTGTGATGCTCTTGTGAAACAATTGGCCAATTTTGTTTTTGCTCTTTTTTGCATTGGAATGGCCAGTTAGAGCCCCTTTCTGCAGTTTGCGTAGCTTCTAAAACATGTGAACTGCTTCAAAAGCATTTTTGTATTGCAGTATTTCCGCATACAGCACATTGTACAGCATGAGACTGTATAGTACCATATGCTCAAATTTCTTCAGGTTTCTGTTAACATGCAAAGGAAACAGTTTGAGCTTTAGCAACTGGAGCTCATACTTCACACCATTCCAGTTGAACAAGTTATATGCACCCTATTTTCATTCTGGTATTTTATGATTTGTATTAAAAATGCAATCCAGTGCGTATTTGTGAACTCTAAGACACAATGAAGCTTCTTCTATCTCAGTAGAGAAATCTTTAGGATTACTTCCAGTACTTTTTAAGGACTCAGTAAAGCAGTTGCTGGGTGCTGTCATGATCATGCAAGGAAATCAAATGTGAATATAATAACATCACACACTTAATGTAATGGTAAATGTTACTGAGATTTCTGAATAAATCAAACTGGTTTTAAAGCAGAATTCTGAGAATGTTGCTCTGGAGATCCGAACAGTGGGAGACATAAAAAGGATGTTTAAAGGAACATAATAACTCACTTTTTTATCTCGTACTTCACCACGACTCTAAATGGTTATTTAAAAAAAAAAAAAAACATGTTAAGCAGAGTTAATTTTTAAAACTAAGGTAAATTTAACTAGCTTTATGAGGGTTTAATGGTCTCTGATGCAGGACTTTGGAAGTTGAGAAGCTTCTAAATTCATTAATTATTTTTTCCGCTCCACCCATGTTCATTTTGATAGCAACCTTTGACTTAGAGAATGCTTATTAATTTTAGTTACATTTAAGCCATTTCTATTCTTTACAGTTTTAGTGGACACTACTAAGTAGTTAACTTTGTAGTCATTCCTTTTAGACAACTTTGCGTTATAACGAGTTAGCTTAGCTTAAGTAAGCCAGCTAACATTAGGGATAACATTTTTGTGTGAGGGGGGGAAACTTGCTTACAAGCTGTTATCTCATAAGCATATTTGTAGTTTAAGTTTACTGTTTACTTACAACAGTAAGTAACAAACATTATCTGCTTATAGCATGACTTGACATTTCATTTTGCACTTACCGTAGCAACATGGAGGCGCGTCAACGGTTTTCTCAGGCCGGTTGTCGGTGTTTTTTTGAAGCCACAGGACGACGCTTCAGTCCGCCAATCTGTGAGGTAACAGTTTAGTCCGAACATACATTTCGTCACGGCTTTATTCTCAAATAAATTTTCTGGCTCGTCAACGTACATTCTAAGTCTTGGGAAAAGGTCGTCGAGGATTTTTCCGTCATACTTTTCGTTAACGAAATTAACACTGGCGTGAGGAGTGCAGCGGCTACAAGCGGGACGGACGGTGATGGAGTTCTAGAAGCGCGCCAACAATACGCCTAACGTCTTAAACATACACTTGTAATACAGACCAAATATACACATCTGTCTCAAGTCCTTTAGCGTTTGCCTGGTGTTCGTTTTCAGTTGTGTAAAGGAGGAACATCTTAAATATTTTACCAGTTCCCATTTTCAGATGTGACACTTTTAGCCCCATGTTGCACGATTAAGCTATTTGCAAATTGTGACTTGGCTTTCCCTCAAGGTTAAAGTAAAGTGAACTCTATAACAGCACTTAACGAACTAATAACACCATTAGAAATTGTTCTCTGGTACCACATGACTAATTAAATCATGCATGCCATTTCTTACCCCTCTAATAAGCTGATGTAATGGATCTGTTTATTAAGACCAGTGCTCCCCCTCTTTGCTATTGCCAAATGGAATCGGTAATTGCTCATTTTGCTCACACTTATTGCTATAATGGTCTCACAACGCCGTCGAGATGCTGCTCTGATGTTCTGAGGTCCTGTTCAATAACAAACTTAGAGTTTAATCCACCATTTATTTTCTTTCAAAACAAACAGCGAAATGGAAGATGGGTGCTTATGAAAATGAAGCAGAATGTGACAATAATAAAATATTTAAAAGAATCACTCCGTGTTATGCAATGCTATGCAATAATCATAGAAATAAAACCACATTGCTCTGGTTTGCATGTTAACATGATATACATTTTAATACAGTTTTGTCAAAGCCCCAGTTAACTAGCAATGTCACTATGACATACAGACTCAGGTATTCTTCCACTAGGTTTCATGAAGAACATTAATCATTAGTCTTACATCTATGATGTAAGTCATTCTATGAATATTATAGCCCAATTCTAATAAAGTATCTAAATAGGGTTAGGTTTATGACATGTTTTGTGCCAGTGCATCTTACAGACAGATAACTTGAATATGACATTAATTTCCAATACATAATTTTAATTTTAATATTGCCTCTTTGATAGCTGGGTTATAGTTAATAAGGGATGAAAGCAGGGATGCTGTAGAACATTATGGCATCTTACATTCTTGCAATGTTAGAGATAAAGTCAGGGAATATTCCCATTGTGTAAAGATCTTTTGCTACATATAAATATATAAAAGCACTCTGAGTATAAAAATGAACTTTCTGAAAACATTTGTTGGCTGTGATGTACTGTGACCTTGACCCCTCTCAGTCTACTTTAGCAATCCTGCAGTCTAGTCTGACAACATTTTCATGACACAGTTCCATCTGGGTCTCTAGCTGACAGTCCGTCAGATTTAATGAGGACTTGGTTGCAGCTTGTAACATGCGGGGTCACTTTACTCCTGTCATCACATTTCCACAGACAGGTTGTTAATTGTAGGTGTTGTCCACGTGCAACATATTTGCTGTTTTGCTGGTGTTATTTACTGTTACAGAGAAAGATATCACTAGAGGAGACTTTTCTTACATTTATTTCAAAGAATTTTTTAAACCATTATAAACTAGATGACTGAATATTGTAACAAATGAGGCTGGCAGTATTTTAAAGTGACTGTCATTTTTCACCCTGTGTTAATATGGAACTAGCATTAAATCACCTCACTGTAACATCCCAGTCTCTAAGCCTTTTAGACATTAATCATGGATTAAAATTGATTTTTAAAAGCCGGTAAAATTGCACCCAGTGTGCAGTGAACTGAGAGGCGAGTTAAGTGCCCCTAAAGTAATTGGCCACATCCAATTACTTAACAATTACTATAAGCTTCACAGGAGCCCTCATTCATCTTTACAAGGACTTTTCTCAAGGCCACAGACAGCTCAAGATGTACCCTTTTTCCTTATGTTTTCATTGGATTTCAACTACATGTTCATGACTATGTAAATGAAAGGTCTACACGAATTATTAGCTAGAAATGAATTTTTCATTTACACTCTGTGAAAACTCTTGTTTTAAAGATTTTATGTTGGGTTTGGTGTAATGTTGGGCCCCTGTGCCACCTAGTGACCACAAAGAACAAACTGACGCCAATAACAATAAAGGTAAAGTGAACCTGCTAATTGAGCGAATCACTTGTAGATGACTTGTACTAGTAATTATGATATAACATAGTTATAACATTTATTATTATTATTATTATTATTATTATTATTATTATTATTATTATTATTATTATCATCATCATTATTATTATTAAAGCTCTGCCGGACTGCAGGTTGTCCCGGGGCACGCTGGGTTACCTTAAAGGACTCGAAGAAGCCTCCGCCTCCTCCTCCCCCGTTCTCTAGCTTATCTTCCTCTCCACCGAGGCCCATCATGGCCTGGCTGTTGATGTGTAACTCTTCGTACAGGGTCTCCAACAGCGCTGACCGTGTACGCTCCTGGTCACACACACACACACACAGTTTACACATGAAAAATCTCACACCATCTAAACTCTATAAACAGCTAATACATGTGTAAACTAGACACGGCACAATACCACTTTTTATGTCCGATATTGATTCTGATATTGTAAATTTGGGTATCTGATACGATACA
>JAVGVS010000477.1:0-56297 GCA_032718565.1 Distichodus sexfasciatus | reverse complement strand
ATTATTATTATTATTATATACAAACACTTATATGCTTATATATTGATACAACGACGTCAAAGGTTAAATGATGATTGTAAGACGTCTTTTCTTTATAAAATATTACATTACGTTATTATGGTCTCGTGCTCGGTCATTGTGACAAAGCTCGTGGCCGCGCGCGAGTCTTCCTCCCGCTAGTGTCAAATCCCACTTCCTGTCGCTCTTCTCGCGCTGCTAACGGACGCTCTCCCCTTTAGCTTAGCCGCTTAGCTCACTCCCCAAACCTGACCGAGCGTTAACCGGCTAGGAGATGCTGCTCTTAACGGACATTACGGAGCGCGCTCTTTATTCATGTGTCAGTGTTGTTTCCTAGGTTACAACTACGGTTTTTCACCCGCTAATGCTGTACACCAACTATGCTAAGCCATCTTGCTGGCTAACAACTGTGGAGAGCCTCCAACCAGACTTTAGCCTAAATTAGCTTCGCCTTCTGGCCTCACGCCTCCATTTATTCCTTCTTTCCTGTGTCTTTTTTGTCATCCTAATACAGCTGGCTAGCCAATGTCTATCTCATCCTGCTAGCTCCCAGCTAACACCTTCGCTAACCGCCGGGTTCTACTGGAAATGGTAAGTGGATTGCTAATTTGCTACCCCGTTATTAGCCTGCTAAGTTTACATCCCACATCCAGCTTTTGTGGGATAATTACATCCTTACTCTCTCATACGGCCGAGTTGTTCCCATTTCTGTCTTCAGTTATCTCTTGAAGACCGTTGTGTGTTTTGTTATTGATGTTAGCATGCTGTGAACTTGGCTAACTGTTTAGCCGTCTTCGAGACCAGCTTCTAAAATAGCCACCTGTAACTAGAGCTGGACGAAAGTGACATTCTAATCTTTTCTTATTCTGTCTTATATAAAATTGACCGGATTCTTAAAATACTAGATTGATTCAATAGCTCTACGTGCAAGGATTCTTCTAGAATGATTGGAGGTTTTTTGTAGGGGAGTGCTTCTGCAGAGAAAATAAAAGTAAAAATAAAAACGGTGAAAAGCAGTCTTATTCTGATGACGTTTTAGAGTAAACAATAATTTCTTGAAAACTCTATCTAGTAAGTAGATAATGTATAACATAGACTTCTGCAAATTAGGAATGGAAAATGAGCTGTTTTTGAGGCCTTATATAACAATGGTTAGAGTGAACTAGATGCATCAGGCATGTAAGAAATCTGGGAGGATGTCTGAATTTTTACTGATTGCATCAGAGTGTTTCTGTCTTAACTGGTCATAATGCACCATAGGTCACAGATGTGCCTGACCCCCCTGAGACCCTATTTAAGACGTTTATTACTTAATAACAAATTGCGCCTCTTCTCTGCTTTTTAAAACCATTAGTTAGATATCAACCAGTATGTTTTTTTAGGGCCAATACCTATTGTTACAAATCAAGGAGACTGAGTATTATATATCTGTGTCGGCTGTATAAATGATTATTGGTGTCAGAATATAGACTAGAGCTCAACCCAACACAGAACCTAAAAACTCTTTTAACAAGTGTTTAATTCTGCGAATACAAATGCATAGGGAGCGCCCAGCTTCCTTGTCAGAATGGCTAACATTTTGTGCCTTCAGTACTGACAGGCTAAACTCGCCTATCACTCCTCTAGATCATGCAATGTTGACTTTAGATGGAGAGTTGGCTGTATATGCTGACATGAATGGAAGTGACTGTGTTGACTCCTGAATTGGATTGGATCGAAATCATTTCATAGTAGACTTTTATCAGCCACTCTAATTACAGGGACGATCTCTCTGGAGCAATTTAGGGATAAGGGTTTTTCTCAGGTAGTAATACTTGAGGTAGGATTTGGGACCACAACCTCTTGGTCAATATCAGCAGATGTCTTTAGACAAAGAGACGAGTATCCTGTCGGCAGACGTCGAATCACCATCTGTTAAATCGTTATATCATACTTGGTGAAACTGGAGGTGAACACCCCTAGCAAAAAACATCACTTTTTACTCACCGTCTTTACAGGTAGACGCCCTGATGTGCCCATGGAGAAGGAGGCCTTCGAGGGATGGCTGGAGTCAGTCTCCACCTCCTTCCTGGCGCTGAGCGACCAGCAGCGCAACCAGTCGCTGGACCGCCTGATCTCGTTGAGTGGCGCCGCACAGCTCCGGTACCTGTCCAATGGGCTGGAGGCGCTGCTGAAGCGAGACTTCCTGCGCCTCCTGCCCCTGGAGCTGGCCTTCTACCTGCTGCGCTGGCTCGACCCTGAGACACTGCTCACCTGCTGCCTGGTGTGCAAGCAGTGGAACAAGGTGATCAACACCTGCACTGAGGTGTGGCAGGGCGTGTGCCGGGACCTCGGCTGGCGCATCGACGACTCCATCCAGGACGCGGTGCACTGGAAGCGGGTTTACCTCAAGGCCAAGCTCCGCATGAAGCAGCTGGAGGAGGAAGACGCCTTCGAGACCAGCTCGCTGATCGGCCACAGCGCCCGAGTTTACGCGCTTTACTACAGGGATGGACTTCTCTGCACAGGTCTGAGAAAGATTTGCTATACTGTTAAAGTTTTCAAAAAATATACTGTTTAACGCTAAGACCTGATGTTTAATGAAAAGGGTCCTTCTCGCATGAAATGTGAGTTGTCCACTGAGTGAGGTGTTGCAAGGAAAAATCTTAGTTTTAAATCAAAGTCAACATTTGCATGATAAATCATGGTAAAATTTGCAAAACCTTGATGCTAATGTAGGGTTGTATCAGCTGGCCTTTAAAGACAGTGTCAACAGTCACTACTTTTCTTTCACCAACTGTTATTTAAGATAAGACCCCTGTGTCAGATGCTGTAGTGGATGTTTTAGAACTGTACCTGAGACATGTTACCTTGTGCGCCTGTGTTTAGCCCTCAGGAATTGGGTGATGTTTTGTGAAATAGCAGAACAGTTTGGACAGTGCTGTCCATGTTTCTCTTACACTGGCCAAGAACCAGCTCCAGTTTCTGGTTTGGAGCTTGCATTTCTACCACTTTCTCTTCACAAACACTGAGACAGAGTATTACTAGTCAAGGGCACTGTGATATTTTCATGTGAATTTTTTTATATGCTTCAAATTAAAAGTGCAGAGCACGTACAGCTTCTATGTGAATACAAACTCCCAGTGACTTCAGTACTGATGGGTTAAACTTGTGACTTCTAAACTTCAGAGTACTGACTTGAGACCAAGGGAGGCATCAGAGCCAGTGCCTTTAACCTTAAAGTGTTAAATATCAGTGCTGATAATCGAACAGGCCAGTAGTTGGTCAACCCTTCCTGAATATAACCCAACTTTTCCCCGTAGCGCTTTCAAACTTTGTTCCAATCTGTTGATGGACACAACATTGTTTCCTCGGCAGACCGGTCTACCACTGGCTTTGCCTTCATGTTTTTGATGCTTGAAAGTAGAAAGGTTTCCACACACTCATGATGTTTGTCATGGTTTCACACTTCAGGCTGTAGTATTTAGCTGGCTCTCAATTTGGAACCATAGTTCTACAAAGGCCTTTTTGTGGGTCCATGACTGTTTTAAAATAAATCTTAGGTCATTATAATTTTGTAGTAGTTGTTTTTGTTTCATTTGATTGTGTAGGACAAATTAAATTTCAGTGAGAACTGGTTTGTATGATACGACAGTGTTTTAGTGCCACCTTAAAAAAAAAAATCTAAGATTACGAGATTAAACTCGTAATATTTCGAGAATAAACTCGAAACTACGAGAAAAAAGTCGAAAGCTTACGAGAAAAAAGTCGAAAGCTTACGAGAAAAAAGTCGAAATGTTACGAGAAAAAAGTCGAAATATTTCGAGAAAAATCACAGAATTGTGAGAAACTATGGATGTGGAGGATCTGGTTAAGTCCTACTTTAGGTTAGGATTTAGCAATAAGGAAATTCTTTGTCTTTTGGTGCATCAGCACGGACTTATAATTAGTAAAAGGACACTGCAGCGGTTATGTAGGAAACTTAATTTATTCGGAAGAAAAAATCAGACAGACATTCCGTAGAGCTAACTCACTGGTGCAGACAACGTGCTTGTACAGAACATATCTTAAACATTCACATAAAAATTCGACTTTATTTTCGTAATGTTGACTTTATTTCTCAAAATACTACGATTTTAACCTCGTATTACTACGAATTTATTCTCAAAATATTTCGACTTTTTTCTCGTAACATTTAGACTTTATTCTCGTAACATTTCGACTTTATTCTCGTAGTTTCAAGTTTATTCTCGAAATATTACTTGTTTAATCTCGTAATCTTAGTTTGTTTGTTTTTTTAAGGTGGCACTAAAACGCCATCGTAGTATGACAATGACTAACTCAAGTTATACTTAAGGTTCCGATGACCTGTCGGCCAAGCTGTGGGATGTTCGCACGGGGCAGTGCATCTACGGCATCCAGACACACACCTGTGCTACTGTGAAGTTCGACGAGCAGAAACTGGTTACAGGCTCCTTCGACAATACCATTGCATGCTGGGAGTGGAGTACTGGTGCCAAAATCCAGCAGTTCCGAGGACACACTGGTGCAGGTTAGTACAGAATAATGAGCATGCTTCTCTGCTGGACGCTTTGCATGCCCGCTTGGTTTGGGCTTTGGCAAAATTGCTAACACAGCTACTACTGAGTGCGATATTCTACAAGACTAGTGCTAGCAGCTTAATTAGCTTACTTCAGCATAGGTTAGAACTTAGCTTGCAAGTTATCATACTTTCTCTTAAGGTTGGGCAGTTAATAATAAAAGTTAATAAGTTTTCTTTATAAAAGAATTGTGTTAATATTTTTCCCAGTGCATGTTCATGTACATTGACAAAATTCTACCCTATGACTCATCCCAACCTATGACTACTTCTGTGTGTTCTCTTTGATTCTTTTAAAAGATGTGCACTTATTTATCAAAAAATATATAGCTCATCTTTTATTGTTGAGGATATTTATATTACAATCCTTTCGCTAAATTATGATTGCATAAAACCCCCCAAAACAAAATAATTGTATGAATTATAATTAATGTCTAATGTTCAATTAATCATTATATTGACTTGAGCTCTTATTGCCCAGGCTTCTTTCCTTTCCGTTTAACATTTCCATATTTAACTTGGGAATCAGCTAATCTGAGCATGTTCAGTGACCATTCAATTTGGAGCACATATTAATATAGTTTATAGAGCACTTTTTACAGACGACAGAAATCACACAAGACATTGGGGAGAATTATTGATTAAAGTGTCTAGTCACGGCGTTGTCGTTACCAGAAGGGCTGGTTTGAGTGTTTCACAAATCGCTGACGCTCTGGGAATTTCACACAACAGTTTACACAGAACAGGGTGAGAAAACATGCAGCGAGCAGCAGCTCTGTGGACAGAAACAGAAAGGCTAGAGACCCACTAAGCACAATTTACATCAGCGCTGAGGAAAAAACAGCTCTGTAAAAATACACCAGTGGACGGCCACACTGGGCTCCGCTTGTATCGGTAAGAACAGGAAGCTGAGGATAACTGTGGGCCTCGGTTTTAGATTTACGTTGCTGTCACTAGTACAGGCTCTTCCAGAAAAGTTGTTCACTTGATTAAAAATATCTGCACATATCCTACATTGCATCGAAGTAGGGTGGAGATTGTGGGTCTTTTAATGCCAGTCGGGTTTCAAGTTTTTGCTGCCGGTCGTCTGCATTTCTTGTGGCGGTCACAATGTCATTTAATCGCTATGTTTAGCAGGAAAATATATTACATCACAGCACAAGTTCTATCAGAGTGGCTCCATGAATACAATGATGAGTTCATCACAACATGTTCAGTTCTGTAGCTTCATAATGTCTTTGTCCATCTGATCCTTGATCACTTTGCTGTTTGTACAATTGAAAGCTTGGATCCAACATGGATTCATCCTCTGCGTTATGTGCATTTCTGTACATGTTCAGTGTTCAGCGTGGACTATAACGATGAGCTGGACACGCTGGTCAGCGGCTCAGCAGACTTCACTGTTAAAGTGTGGGCTCTCTCAGCCGGGGCCTGTCTCAACACCCTCACTGGACACACCGAGTGGGTCACGAAGGTAAGAGTCTCACTTGTGGTGGGATCTTCTCCAATCCAACTGCTCTGTACTCGGTGTATTGTGTTTGAGTCTAGTTAGGATTGTGCGATACGACCAAAATCTCATAATACTGTAAATGCAGTGCACTAATGTTTTCTATATAATGACCACACAGAAAGGACAGTGTTAAGGTGTTAAAGAAGCATATATCAGAAGAATGTATTTATTGAAACACACTCTTAGACTTTCTTCTTTTTTTTTGACTAATAAATTGAACGATTTTGTTTCTTTGTGATTCTTCTGAAATATGTAATGCAATAGGGTCTTGCATAGCGTCACTTCTAAACGGAATCACATCTTGATGATTCTCTGTGAATTGTTGTTTGCGTTGGGATAGCCAAAGTGGCCAGTAGGTGTCACCATGGAGACGGCTGTCAGATTCTTTCAGAATTGAAAAATTCTAGAGCAATGACTTTGAATGGTTCAGTGTTTCACAAAGCCGGGTTTAACCCACCACTACATTTCTGCCTGCATGTTGTATAATCTCAGTTTTGGTACTTTTGCAAGCACTGAGACTTGTGAGAATGTAATAAACTGACGTGTTTAGCATAGCAGGTGGCATGTGCTAAGTGAGGTTACACATTTGAGTAGCTCATTAGCTCTGAAAGTGTGTTGCTTTTGTTTTCCATGATGTAGAGAACAAATGATTCATTATAAGCACACACCAACCACTTTCTTTAGCGCTTCTGTATTTCTTACAGTTTTTGAGCACATTTGTACAGCCACTTTTTTTTTTCTTCCTGTTGTAGGTCATCCTTCAGAAATGCCAGGTCGAGTCGATGATGCACAGCCCCGGCGATTACATCTTACTGAGTGCCGACAAATACGAAATCAAGGTAATACTAAGGACGGCATTTTTAACATGTCCTCGGCATCTTTGGTGATTGTTTAAACGTAAGAAGACTCGAGACACTTTGTTGAATGAAGGCCATAAGAGGGGTTTACTTTCCCTTTTTATGGATGATACCATTATTATTGCAACATGTGTCTGCTGTAAAAATGAAAATTGATGTCAAAATTTAGAATCACAATTACTCCAACATAAAAAGTGTACAGAACTCCCAGCTATTGAGTCAGAACACCTTCACAGTGTCGATAGTCTAAACTTCTAGCCAGTCAGAGAGTAGGCAGGTCATTGCCCTACACTTCAAATAGGGAGAGGCGGCTGCATCATAGTCCAACAGTGACCAACAGCGATAATCATAACAATAGTAAATATCAGCACCAGTAATCTGAGTTTATTTAACCGATTTTTCATCTCCCTAATTTCTCTGCTGTCTTTGTCATCATCGTCGTCATCAGGTCTGGCCTATAGGACGAGAGATCAACTGCAAGTGCTTAAAGACTCTGTCTGTCTCTGAGGACCGCAGTGTTTGCCTGCAGCCCAGGTTACAGTTTGATGGCCGCTACATCGTCTGCAGCTCAGACCTTGGGGTTTATCAGTGGGACTTCGCCAGTTTCGATGTCTTAAGGTACGACTTTGACCAGCACGCCGACCTCATTCGTCAGATGTTTAGTGTGACATTGCATGATGCATTATGTAAGGCTGTTCGTTATGACCAGAATCTCATATACCAATATTGATCACAAGAACATTTTTCTTAATAGTTACATAATGACCACAAAAAGCAGGCGTGTTATTTTCTTTTCTTTTGCAGTGTTTGTTTGAGTCCTTTTCTCATTATCAAGATATTACAATAGTTTAAATGGACAGTAAGTGATAGTGTGGAAACTGTTTCAGTCTGCAAAAACCTGGTGGCGTGTAACATTGCATGGATTAAATGCAGTGGCCAGATTTCGTTGTGGTGCAGTGTGCTGTGTTCACAATGACAAACCACTCTCTTTATTCACTTTAATTTTGAGCAAAACCCTTGTAGGTATTAGACCGGAAAGGTGTAACTCCTCTTTGCTGCCCCCCGCAGGGTCATCAAGCCTCCGCAGGACCCGTCCAGCCCGTCCCTACTGAGTTTTGGCGAGGTGTTTGCTCTGCTCTTCGACAACCACCACCTGTACATCATGGACCTGAGAACCGAGGCTATCACGGGCCGCTGGCCACTGCCAGCTTATCGCAAGTCCAAACGGGGCTCCAGCTTTCTGCCGGGCATCACATCCTGGCTCAACGGCTTCGATGGCAAGAATGACGCCGGCCTGGTGTTCGCCACCAGCATGCCCGACCATAGCATTCATCTGGTTCTGTGGAAGGAGAACGGCTAGAAAGGAGGGAGGAAAAAAACACGCTCCCCCCTCTCGAATGACTGACCGCAGGGACGCTGACTAAATAAACTAAAACAGGGGTGCTCATACGTTGAAAAACTCTCGGCCAACAAAGCTAGTTAATTAGATATTGCATGGACCAAAGTTTCTTTCTTTCTGTCCTTTTGTTTCTTCTTTTTTAAATGCTCTTTTTTGCTTTTAGGTTCAAGAACAAAACTTTTTTTCCTCTCTTTCTGTCTATGTACAGAGTTGTAGTTGCACATTTAAACACCGTCAGTCTTGCAGCGGCTAATGGAGACACTTTGGAGAGAGAGAGAGAAACAAGGAGAACGAACGCTGTGACAACGAATTGAGCACTTGACTATGCCATAATGTGTCCTGCTGCAGTACAATCACATTTATTTTGCAAAAAAAAAAGAATTAATTGTAACTTGATTTGTCTTTGAGTAGTTTTTCCCTAAAATAATGTCAGTGGATTTTATTTGTCACAAATTTTCATTCGGAATACAGGGAATGTTGCCTTAAGTCCTTAAAGAAGAGATTCTCACAGATGGCCACACAGCGTCCGCCCAGGAAAAAAAAAACTTGACTCGAGTTCCAAACGCCTGTGGTGCTGATTTCCTTCCGGCCGTCGCATGGGCGGAGATCGGACCACAGTTTGCTTTTTGTGTGAAAGTTTCACTAACACTCTTTGTTTGGAAGTTTCACTTGAAAGTTAGTCACGTGCCTTTTCATTTCGCTCAGATATCTGCAGTCGATGTGATGAGTTTTTAAAGTCACTTACTACAATCCCTAATTTCATTAAGTAAAGTATTTATTTTTTACACTCACCGTTTTTAATCCAACGTCCTCAACATGACTTGTACTCACCACTACCTACGCAGACTCATTCACTTGAAAGTGTTTCTTGTGAATCTCTGAATGTTCGCTTTTTAAATTTAGATTTTTTAAAAGACAGATTGTGTTCGGTAGGGAAACGGTGAGGCTGTGATTCTCATTTTAATGATTATTCTGTTCAACCCTCTAGTTCTGCAGGACTTTTTTTTTAACAAAATACACAAACAATCTCACCCATTTTTTTTTTTTTTTGGTAGTGGTTCTGTAGTCTGGTCTGACACTCAATATCACTAGTGATTTTTGTGTTGCATTTAAAAAAAAATTGCTTGGCGGTCGAGTGTTGGGGCTTTTTAACACTCAGACGGTTTAGATGCTCTCGCTCGTGCTCGGTCTGGACAAATGCAGAACTCTCTGGTGTCATCACAACTTCCTCTCTGGAGCGTGAGCTCGGTTTGCAGTGCTCAAGCATCGCATCACTGAGCTGAACGTCACCATAACAGTCACTTGTATTAATGCCATCCGATCACTATTAGCGAGTTTTGGATTTGTTGGTTGTATATAACATGCTGTCTTTCAAATAAATGAAAGTAGCTATGGGGAGATGTCACTTTTTTTTTCCTTTACCTCCCATGGGCAGAAAAACATTTTTTCTCATGAATTAGATTTTTAAAACCATTTCTTCTGGCAAGTGATTTTTTTTAAAATTAAATTTAAATTAAAAGTGAGATAAAGGTTATGATTTAGTGTTTGGGGTTTGCTGACTAAATTGATGAATATTTCTTTATTAGCTCATCTGACAAACTACTGTCACCTACAAAAAAATTAAATTAATGAATACTAAAAATATTAAAAAGCAACTTGCTAATAAATATTATTCAGTTGGTAACAAAAATAATAAAATTGTTTAAAAAAAAAAAAGGAAAGAAAAGAAAAAAAAGTAATCTCCATGTTTTGTTGTAAATGTGGCTTACCGTGAAAACCTTATCTTAAAGATTCATCTTTTATACATTGAGAGGTGTAACTGATTCTCCAAAATGTATTCTCCTAAAAGTACGACTTGGTCTAATTATTCTCCAAAAAGAACATCTCGACAGGAAAAAAGTGACACTTTGCCACTTTTTTGCCGACATTCATGATAATATATAATGGCAAATAATGCAAATAATGGCAAACAGGTAGATAATGAAAAAATTTAGATTCGGGATTTAAAAAATTGTTTACACCTTTTTTAAATAAAGTTACAAATATACATTAAAATAAAACAAGTGCTATCAGGCACTGTAAACTCCGCTGCTTTAACGCGTATTATGTTGAATATCAGACGTCTTCTGTTCCAGACACTAGAGGGCAGCACGTCATCTGCTGTAATCCTTATTAGGATTCGGCTCCCTCTGAGTCACTCACGAAACTGATCCAGATGTGCGAGTCACTTGAGTCAATATTGCCAAAACGCCAGCTGAATTGTTTTTTCACCGAGGAAAGTATACGTGGCTTTTGATGAGAATTAGTGCACTTCCAAATAAATGGCAATGTATCAAGACAAGGCTACCAGAGTGGCAAATGTTTATTTTCAAGTGGCACTAGAGGACGTTAACCGGCGGATTCATTCTGTATGTGGTTTGGGGAGCGTTAACCTGCTCGTCTGTGTTTCTCAAAAGCATAAGTTAGCAACTAACATAGTGTACATTAGCAACTGACAACTAACATAGCAACTATGCTTTTGCGAAACGCACCCCATATTCGGCTGTATGTTTCCGGCTGTAGAGGAAGTTAACCGACAGATTTACTCATGAATGTACGTGCTTCGCGCCGCGCTACTGATTCGACTGACACGAGTCCCGTAGTCTACAAAGAGGATTCAATTCAGTAAGAAGTTCTTAGGATCCCTCATTTGAGTGTGGTGGTGCAAACGAACTGTAAATTACAAAAATATAACTACACCTATTGGCTGCATTGATTTTGTAATGAGTTTGAAATTATTATTATGAGGTATGTACGCGATGGGGTTTATATTTTAGTCATAGTGTAGTTAGGACTCGATGAATTCCGGTTAATGAAGACCTCAGATTCGTGACCCGTGAGTTATTTGATGGATCCAAGTGATTCATGAAGCCCCCAGAGGTCGTTGATTTCTGTGTGATACAGTGGATTTACACAGTGAAAAAAGTGTTGTAGTCATGATGATCAGCACGTGTCAAATCTGATTTTTGATGCAAAACTTATATAAATGTCTCCTTTAGTCATAATGAGTATTACATGTCTAATGTCGTTCAGCAAGAGCCGCTTTCTAATACGTACAAAACCATGTAAGACTTGAGTTTTAAGATAAGGTTAAATGTGGGGGAGGAAATGAAAGATAAAACACACACAGGGAAAATGAGTGTAAAAGAAATAAAAGAGTCTGAGAGGGGGAAAAACCTGTCATACACACATCTCACACATACAAAAAATCTTATACTCACACAACTCTCTAACACTAAAACTCTTTCTCTCTGTCATACAAACACCTAATAAGACTTTCATACACCGCTCTCTCTGTCATACACACACATAGCAAGAATGTCAACATACACACACATATACAACTATCTTTCTCTCTGTCATACGAACAAAAACTCACATATACACAAAGAGCTCTTTGTCATGCACACTCACATACACGTGTTATGAACTTACAGAAAACATAATAATATTAGTAAGTCATAAATGTCTGACAGATTTTCAAATCTGGCAAATTTATGACAAAAAAATCTTACTTTATAAAGTCATACATTTGGAATTTCCAAATCCCCAACAAATTTCCAAAATTGTTAAGTTATAAATTTGCGTCAGAAAGTCCAAATTTCCGAACTTACAATCGTAAAATCGTAGAAGAATTTTTTTTTTTTACATTTTGTAGTCATAAATCAGCGAAAACGACTTCTTGTAAATGTGTGACTTTAACTGTTGTCTCACAAATGTATGACTTTACAATGTCAGATTTTTTTTCTCTGAAATTTTCGACTTTAGTCTAGGAATGTCTGACTTTTTTCCCTCACTCATCTCCAGTTGTTTTATTTATTTATTTATTTATTTATTTTTATCAGCAATTACCCCAATACGCCGTCGTAGACACACACACTTTCACATTTTAACAGCCTGCAATAACTTCCAATCACAAGACATTCGCTGAAATTGGAAAAAGATGCTGTAGTGCTTACTTAAAAATTGAAAGCGGTATTTTTTTTTTTTTTAGCTTAGACCACACACGCGTAGAGATTTATGCCAGTGTTATGACTCACTCCGAGCTTTATAAGCTCCATATGCTGGTGTTGGTGCAGCAGCTGGGAGACGAAGCCGCGCTTCAACCGGGCCAAGAGCACGGCGGCAGCGCTGGATAATTATATCTTAAAACTTTAGAATGTGTCCAAACAGCATCTTTGTCCTCATGAAGGGCTTCTGTATCAAGATTGAATCTCAATCACGCACACACACACACACACACACACACACACATTTATTTTCACCCTGTCCACAAACCAAACATGATTACAAGTCGCAGAGTCAATATTTAGATTTTGCGGTTAGAATCTTCTATTCTCTCTCTCTCTCTCTCTCTCTCTCTCTCTCTCTCTCTCTCTCTCTCTCTCTCTGTGTGTTTGTAAATGTTCCAATATGGGGACTATAACCTGATTGCACACCAACAAGGTGGGGACCTGTGTCATTATGGGGACATAAAATCCACAATTTTTATTCAAACTGAACTTCGCAATTTAAAAACTCAGTCCTCATACTGTTCATATTCTTTAAAAAGTATGTGTGTAGGTGCATGTGTGTGTAACAGAGAGTGTGTTTGGGTGTGTGTTTCTGACCTAAACTCTTTTTGATAACAATTTTCACACAGTAAACCTGCAGATAAGGAACAGGCCTGTTTCTGGAGATTTAAAAAAATAAATAAAAGTGTTTCCATTTGGTTTCTGCAAAGATATCTTTTGTGTGAAAACAATTGTAAGGAAACAATGAGGTCAAAAGTTTTATTTTTATTTTTATTTCTGAGGTTTGGGACAGGCATGGGTTTATTTATCTACAGTCACCAAAAGTATTTTGTATTAAACATGAGAACTTGTTCTGAAAACCTGATTGTTTCCTAAAGGATTTTAGAATTGTTGAATATTTTGTAGCTTTGTGAGGATGTGTGTGTTTAAAGTGATTTTTAGAACCTGATTTCCCTCTGAATATAGGAAAACCTGAGATGTATCAGATTTGTTTGACATTGTGAGAGCATTTTTCTTGGTGAAGTCCTGTCCTCATAAGCTCCATCTTTCATTAAAAAAACCATAAAACAGTTGAAAGATTTCATTTTGGTTTCAATGTCAGCAAAAGCATTTCACTGGGGGCAGGTTTTTAAGGTATTAGGGAGGACCTTATTGTCCTTATTGTTTTGTGATTTTGTGAGAACTGGTGCTCATAAATAAAATAAATGCTTTATTAGAAATGTTGGAGATTTTATTTTCTTAAGTGTTTACATTGAGATTAGGGTTAGGAATAGGAGTAGGAAAACCTGAGATTGATCATGTTTTTGTGGCTTTATGAGGTCATTTCTGTACTGAGGGCCATTGAGTTAGGGTTAGATCTTGGTGTAGTGTTATTTACTCCTAGTGATTGTGCGAGTCAATGGAAGAACCTCACAAAGTTAGCGAGACTTGATTGTATGGGTTTGAGTGTGTACATGACTTTTTCCTGGCTCATCTCTCAGAAGTCATAAGAATGAACATCCTGCTCTCTAAATGTGGCCACAACGAGCTAAAGGAAAAAGCAGAAAGCAGGAGGCTAGTGATTTTACATTTTTTTGGTCCGTACTCCACAACCACAAGCCACAATGTTGTTGCACAGCGCCAATTTTGCTTGCCCCTTTTTACATGCTATCTCATCAGAGATTCACCGTCGTTTGTGTTGTGAGGCAACAATGCCGCTCTCCTCCCCTCCCTATGGCCCTCTATAGGGAGGACAATGCATCATTCAGCGTTCCTGCTTTCTGCATCGCGATTGGCTAAGGAGATGCAGAGGCCTCGTGGGAACTTCCCTGCCCCAACGATTATCATCAGAAGGGTTGGGGTTTTGCCGAGGGGTTGGGGTTTTGCCGGGGGGGGGGGGGGGGGGCACAGACCTGATTTACCTCTGCTCTCTTTCCCACAGTTAGGCCCCGAAATATTTGGACAGCGACACAAGTATTGTTATTTTAGCTGTTTACCAAAACATATTCAGGATACAGTTATAAAATCAATATGGGCTTAAAGTGCAGACTCTCAACTTTAATTTGAGGGTATTCACATTCATTTGAGGGTCTTTTTTAAGGGACCAAAAGTAATTGGACAATTAACTCAAAAGCTTTTTCATGGGCTGCATGGGCTCATTAATCCATGGGCTGCATGGGCTCATTAATCCATCATCAATTAAGCAGGTAAAAGGTCTGGAGTTGATTCCAGATGTGGCATTTGCATTTGGAAGCTGTTGCTGTCAACCCACAACATGCAGTCAAAGGAGCTCTCAATGGAAGTGAAATAGACCGTCCTTTGGCCGAAAAAAAAAAGAAATCCATAAGAGAGTTAGCGGAAATATTAGGAGAGGCCAAATCAACAGTTTGGTACATCTTGAGGAAAAAGGAGCGCACTGGTGAGCTCGGGAACTCAAAAAGGCCTGGACGTCCAAGGAAGACAACAGTGGTGGATGATCGCAGGATTGTTTCCATGGTGAAGAAAAACCCCTCCACAACATCCACCCAAGTGAAGAACACTCTCCAGGAAGTAGGTGTATCAGTATGTAAGTCCACCATAAAGAGAAGACTTGCATCTTAGTTGTTTCATTTCAAATCCATTGTGGTGGCATGCAGAGCCCAAATCTTGAAAATTGTCTCACTGTCCAAATATTTCTGGGCCTAACTGTATGCCACAAAGAGCCAACATATCAACAATGCTGCTACCATTGCTATTTTATATTGCAATTTTGTGCAGAATGTTTGATTTAAGATTATTGGGCCTCATTCACGAAATTTGTTCTTAAAACCTACTGAGACAGTTTTCATGAAGCTTCTGACACTCACTAATGTCAGGTTCTGGCAATGATTGTTTTGAGCAAAACAGGGCAAAGAATGTAGTGCATGGTGTGTATATGGACATACATCACCAGTCATTCCTAAAAAGAAAAGCAAATTTTTTATTCTGATGTAGAGCAAACTCTTTTTTTCTTTTATGCATCTCCTACAGCATAAAAAAGAAAAATGCAACTGTGCTAAAACATTTTAAATTCATCAGATTCCTTGTCCCAATTATGACACATTTTTGGGGAAAAAATGTGTTTATTTTTCTGTCTATTTAGCAAATGCAAAAGATATGAAGTCATATGAGACAATAGGTCATTCCCAAATGCCAAGAAGTTAAAACATTTACAGTCCTTAAAATGATTTTTCCCAATACTTCTGAAGTCTCGAGCGTTTTATTTGGTCCGTTGAGGGATTTGGTTCACAAAAAATATGGAAACGTTTTGTTCCGTGTTATTGCCGTAACTAAGTGAGTCAGGCTGAGACTGATAGATGGAGTTGCTGCTTTGCAAATAGAACCCTTGTCTTCAACATCAGCAGGATGCTTCAGAGATGAGGTTAACATCTCAGCCGCGTTATGAGGAGTGTGATGTATGAAAATAGCCTCTTGGCCTTGATGTTAGGGGGGTCTTTTATAAGGTGTTGATGGTTTGCTCTTTCCACTGCCAATTTTCCAGTTCAAGATATGACTTAAAAAGTGAGTTATATATTCAACTGTAATAAAAAAAATGAATACAAACAGCTTAATTGGAAATGTGTGTATGATGGGGGAGTGAAGTCCTGTGAAGAATAAGAAAACTTGCTTTTGTAGTTTAATGAGGATCAGTCATCATAATAAAAAAGTTTTTATAGAAAATCTTGTATTATGTTGATTACATTTTAATAATTGTTTACTATGTTGACGTGAAATTAAAAGGTTTTTAGATTTAATAAAAGAACCTTTTTGTCCCCTAAGTCTTAGGAAAATCTGAGGTTTGGCAAATCTGTTTGATGTTTTGTTATATGTGCAATCGAAGTGTTTTAGGTGGTTGTAAGGACTTTTATGTTCCCCAAATGACAGCAAAAATTGAGGTTTGGCAGATCTCTGTTAATTTGGCAGGACAAACTACAAGAGGTTCCAAATGTTTTTGTGTGTACATTTCTGTGAGGAAAAACTGCCTTTACTGAAAATTTTCATGGTTAGGGTTAGGTGTAGATGTAGTATTGTTGCCATTTTGTCATTAAGAGAGTCAGTGAAAGGACCTCACAAAAATAGAAAGACCTGTGTGTGTGTGTGTGTGTGTGTGTATATGCTGGGAGGTTAGACAGAGGTTATACACTCCTCAGAAATGCCTTGAGTTTGGCTGCAAAACCAAACAGAGACAAGTGTGTGAGTGTGAGTGTGGGGGGTATTATGGATGTCTGCCTAGACCACCATGAACACACCACCTTCTCTCTTTCTTTTTCTTTCTTTCTTTCTCTATCTGCATTTTCCCTCATATCAAACATATACCCGTGGAGAGAGAAATCTTTCTGGGAGCAGGGAGCTGGGGGAGACCTACAGCAAGTTTGTCTTCACACAATGTGCATTTAATTCCATATTTCAGTCTTTACTGTTCAAGAGATTCTGGTCTTCAAAGGGTATCATTTTAATAGAAGGATTGCTCTTAGTTCTCATTGCACAGCAGTGTACGGCCAAAATGTTGCTGTGCAGCTTTTAAAATGGTACAATGAGCACATAAAGTACATATACTCACATGTACAGATCAATAACAGGATAGAAATAAGAAAAATGATAATGGGAAAATGACTAGATATCAAACTCTGTAATGCATTGCTTCAACTGTTGTTAAATGGAGATATTATAAATATTATGGCAGTTAATCCTGTTTATGTGGAGCAGAAGTCTATATTGTACCTAAAACCCATACTTAAGCAAAGAAAGTAAAAAAGAAAATGACTCAAGTATAGTTATGCCCCTTGTTAGAATCCCAGTAAAAGTACTAAGGTATCTAATATGAACAGTAATAAGTATTAAAAGTATTTAATACTTACAATATTGAAAGTAAATTGAAAGTGAGTGATTATTTGTCATTGTAAACACAGCACACAGTACACCACAACCAAATGTGACATCTGCATTTGACCCATCTGCGAAGGAGTAGTGGGCAGCTGGGGAGGCCTTAGGGACGGTACCTTTACTAGTCTGAGATTTGAACCGACAACCTTCTGATCATGGTGCGAACTCCCTAACTGTTACATTACCAGCCGCCCTGAAATTGCTGTTGCCGACTACATTTCAAGTCTTCAGGGTGGGGTATTGATTACAGTATTCAACCAACAATAATAATATCGCTATTAGTAAAAAGTTGTCATGCTTAACTCAGGATCAGCTGGTAGCCATAATCTATCAGCCGGTTCAAGTCCCAGACCGGTAAAGGTACCACTGAGGTACTTGTGAGCAAGGTACCGTCCCCAAACACTGGTGACCAGGTGCTGCCAAAAAGCTGCCCACTGTTCCTTCATGGATGGGTCAAATTTGTTGTGGTGCACTGTGTGCTGTGCTGTGTTCACAATGACAAATAATTACTCACTTAAAATCACTTAATTGAATCCAAAACTGATGAAGACCAGACTGTGTTACAATTCACCATCACGTCATGTAAAATACTAATTTATGGACTGTATAAAAAAAACATTAATAGTTTGGAGAGGCTCAGCTGTGAGCGTTCATTTAGGCCACCCAGGAAATGTTATGGTCTGGCAATGATTTTGTTCAGCAACACTGGAAAAAAATATTGTGCATGGCGAGTATATGAACAGAGAAGGTTATACAGCGTTTGATATTTTTACAACTGTTCTAAATAGTCGAAATACCACCCACAAAAAAACCCTGATTACCTCAGATGTCATTGGGTCTCACTCACCAACCACTTAGGCAGTTTGCACGAAGACTCTGCCTTTTATCAATGCTTTCTTAGTTAGGGGGCCATGCAGTGGAACACTGCGTGGTACCCTATTGTTATTGTGCCGTTTTTTTTTTTGTTTTGTTTTTTTTCTGCCTTAAACGCGTTGTGGAGAAAAAACAGTAAGACCTGCACCAAAATAAGCTATTTTGCAATTTTCCAAAAAAAAAAAGCATTTTGCCGAATAAATGGTTAACCGTAGCTCTGATTCTCAAAAATCTTATATCCTCTTATTCTTTGGTTTAAGACGAATTTTTTAGACCCTCGCATCTATTTCTGCCGTATTTGATTTTTCGATAATTTGCATAAAATGAAATCTCATCCTTTTCGAATTTTTTTAGGTCTTCATTTTTATGTAATATGCAAATAAATGGGCTCGGCTTGGCGTAGGACAGCAAACCCATACACCGAGTGTCATAGAAATTCGGCTCTGGGTGGGCAACAGCTTTGAAATTTGGCAGGTAGGTCCTTGACTCTACCCAATACTGAGGAAAAAAAATTTGCACCACTTTGCCCATATTTCAACAGTTTAAACCTCACGTACTATTCAGGCAAAAAAATAATATGCACCACTCTACCACTTGGTGGCGCTAATAAGCTATTATGCGTTTTCCGTAATAACTTTTGAATCGTAGCTCCGATTCTTAAAAATCTTATACCATCTTATTTCTTAGGTCAAGACGAATCTTAATAAACCCTCGTATCTATTTTTCCCATATTGGATTTTTCTTTAATCGGCATAACTAGTCAACTAGATCCTGGATTTTTATCCAATCTGCATGTAACTGGTATTATTTGAATCCCACGACATTCCCTTTTAATTATTATCGAGTATATTTTTAATTTAGGTTTTCATTTGGCTGTATTTTTTTTAAATAAATGTGCTTGGCTTCGTATAGTAATGCAATGCCACACACTGAATATCATAGAAACCTAGCTCTGAGTGAGCTACCGCTAATTTTCATAATATGAAATCGTATTATTTAAATCTCAGCATATTCTTCTTTAATAGTTATTGAGCACATTTTTCATTTACCTGTTCATATGGCTATATTATGCAAATCAATACTTTGAAACAAATTCAGCAAGACATATGTTTGAATAAGGAAACTTTACTATAATTTACAGTTTTTAGACACTCAGTAATTATTAAGCCCATTTTCAGGTATTTCTTTATATGGCTGCAAAGCTTCACTTCAAAGTCGATATCCCACTTACTGGCGCCATAATAAACTATTTTAAAGTTAGCCTAATAAGTTTTGAACCGTAAATACGTAGAAAAAAAGATGAAAGATATCAAATCTCAACATATATGTACTTCAATTCATAAAAAACTGATAAAGCTGCAAACTGCATGGCCCCCGTAATCACTGCTTGCAGTTATATTTGAGATTTGTTCTTAAGTAAGAAGTGTATCTACAAATAGTGGAGAGCACTTTTAGACAAATTTTATTGCATTAGATTTTTTGGGTTTTTCCAATTATAAAACTTTCAAATATTGGCAAATGAGGCCTAACGATTTTCAATCTGTAGAACGCTGTTTTAGTAGATACGGAGTTTCGTTTGCTTTACTTCTTTATGCAGGAGCAGGACATGGGAGTTATAAACCGTCAAAACGCTGGAACCGAGCTTTATAAATGTAGCAGCTGTTCTTATCATCTCATTTTCCCCTTCCATCCCTCAAAGTCAGCAAAAAATGCTCTCTTCCTCTCTTCCTTCCAGCTGCCGCCTCGCTCCCTCTCTTTGTCCGCCAGTTGCTTTTTCTCCCTTGCACCTCCGTCTGCTTTTTCTATTCATTTTTTTCATTCTCCTGACCTGGACTCACCCATCGTCCGTTTCTCTCAGCTCTAAAAGAGGTTCCCCTAAAAAATTGCTAACGTGGCTAAAAATGAATGAAAGTTAACAGGCACCTTTAGCGTCCAACTTTTAACATCCCATTGGCTCTTATTGAGTGTTAATCTCCATTAGCTTGCATTGATTCACAGTGAATGAAAGCTAATGGGAATTTTAGCGTAAGTCACTAATAGCACATCGATAATCTTTGTTTTGCTGTTAGCCACATTAGTAGCTTTGGGTGTGGCACACTTTCGCAAAATGGCAAAATCAGTTCCAAAGGAATCGCATGCAGAAACTATTTAGTCATGCATGCTTCGAGATATGACAGTAGGGCATTTTTGGTGCTAAGAAAATGCTGTCGATGGAGCTGTATGTGGCAGCTATCACCAAACGCATTCAAAATCACACATTAACTTAGTATTTCCGGAGTGGCAATATCATTTTGGTAAAACTCACTCTTAGAAAAGACGTGTTAAAATGGTTAAAATGTTTCTTGTGTTAATTTGAACACAGTGAAAGTGTCAAGAAAGGTAACACAAAGATGTGTAAATATGTATAATATTTACACACGTGCTGTTCTCGGTTACACATATGGTGTTGAATGCTGTGAACAAATGCACATGTTGTGTACATTTTAAAACTACACATAACTGTGTAAAAGATATGACGTTTTCCAACACAGTTTTATTAAACATTAAACACAAATGTGTAAACTAAAGTACTACACATGATTTGTGTAATTTTGTAAGAGTGAAGGTCCTTTCACGCTGAATTTTATATATTTGTAATAAATACAGGTGCCAAATATTGCCTCTATTAATATGAAGGTTTTGACCAATTGGAGTGAGGCTCTTACAGTCTACTGCCTTGCACCAACAAGTTGGACACCAGATTAATGTAACCAATGACAAGTTTTCTTTTTACTCTTTCTCTTCAGCTTTTTGCTCAAAGTGTGTTCATTCCGTTTTGAGTCTTTAGATACTTGACCTGCTGGAACAGCATCAAACAAGCAAATCAACATCATGAATGTTCCTAAGATGACCATTATCTAATCTCATTTCTTATTTTAGAATCTGCCTTCTGCTGACCGTATCTCCTGTTTTCTCTCAATACCTCTCTTTCATGCTGTTCTGTGCTCTCTCTCTCTCTTCTCCAGATTTTTAACAGGAGAATATGTCGGGATTTTCCTGTCAGGTTGATCTTATGGCAACCGTCTGTAGGAACAAAAGCGCCTCTGTCTGAAGGGACCTCTGCTCCCTCTCGATTCTTGCCAGGTGTGTGTGTGTTCACCCATCTCAATAATCGACAGCCAGGTGAAAAGCAAACTGACAATATTTCTTCAATGTTTGGGTAAATTAATATTTTTTCATCCTATATATATATATTTATATATACATATATAAGGTGACAGTAGACTACAGGTCAGGCCAGTCCAAAAGGGGTCCAAGCGAGAGGAATTTCAAACATTCTCCTCTGTTTCGTTTGTCGACAGATGGTTTTTATATCGAGAGCTTAACTGTCTCTCTTTCTTTTTCTCGGCAAAGACCCGCGACGGTGCAACAACTCATTCAGAAACATTTGCCTAAGATAAGAAAAAAGAAAGCAGACGGTTAAACAAACACAGAGAGCAACGGGAGGAGGGAATGAGAAACGGTCAACAGCTGTTTTCATTAATGCAGAGGAGGAGACAGGGCCAAAAAGTTTGGCAAAAAAAGAAGTCTCCTGTTTCTGTGTTCCAGCTCTGTGCCTTTTGGGAGCTTTTTGGAACGAGGGAGGTTCTCGTGAATCCGTTTTTTTGGCAGCGAGGGTCGAGTGTGTGTAAAATCAGTTGTGACAGCACTGGAGACACGGAGGCTGCAGTCCAGCCTGCCCGGGACAGTCTTCATCCACTTATTTTTCCAAAAAAAATTCCTCCAGGAATTATTGTTATTCGCATCTTCCGCCGCAAACGCGTTTCAAACGAGGAGTGAAGTATGAAAAGACTGATTCTGGAAAATGTCATTCTCAGCCTCAAGTTTTTTCTTCTTTTCTTCTTGTTATTTGGCCAAACTGCTTAGGTTTTCCTGCAGCTTTTCTGTGCGATCAAGCATAAATGACAGATTAACTATAGTTGTGCTATTTAGCATGCAATCCTAGTTTAACTGTCATTTACACTGGGATAACCATAGGTAAATTGTGGTTTACACTCGATAGCATAGAAAATGTAACTACCCTATTCAGCATATATGGTCAGTGGGTAAATGCCTTGGTTTAAAACTTTGGCTTCAATAAAACTGGGACAGTGTAATGGAAACCTATGTTAAGGCAAAGGAGGCAACACCCCCCAAATTTACGTGAGAGCAAGTTCAAAGTTCTCTCTCCCATTCTGACCTTGCTGTTTTAGTAAAGTTTAAGGCAAATTAAGACAGAGAGCAGCTGTCTGCTGAAGCGTTCAGACTTTATTTGAAAGGGTGAATTTTCTTGGCCCATGCACAGCTCTGGAAGGCAGCCAACGCTGACGCTACCGGGACAGAATTTCAGCTTCATGCTAGTCTCTTGTTTTAAAATAAAAACCCATTAATGAGCATGCAGGGTCTAAATGGCGAGTCTAATCTTTCTGAATCTCTCTCTCTCTTTTAGAGCTTTTCACGGTAAACCCCCTTCCATAAGGCCTGGTGCTGTTTCCCATCAAGTCTAAATCACTGCCTCATCTGACTTTATAGCAAACTGTTCAGAAAGTTTAGAAGGAAATGGCTGAACAATTTAGAATGCATTTTAAACAGTTTTCCCTTACAGGAAAGGAAATGCCAACATCTTTATTTTAATTCCTGCATTTGCAGTTTGAACAGCTTCTGCCTTTGTGTTGAGTTTGGTGTGGCTTTCAGGGTCTCTGTGCATTAAAGTTTCTGGGTTTGCGTTGAAGATGGTTGCCACTAAATGTCAGAGTGAATGATAGAATAATATTCATGTAAAAAAATATATACTCTACTTTCCACTTCTGCTAACTAATCTAATTGAGATCTGGCCTCAATCCAGTATAGTTATGAGCCAAACTATACTTCCTCCAGTCAAGAAATACCAGAGTGAATTTATAACTACATCAGCCAAGGCAGCACCACACTAGATAATTCAATTACAAACCAGGGCAAACTTTTCTGGTCCTTCGGTTAGATGCTGTGACATTCAATATTGGCACATGGTCAAAGACTTTGCATCTCTCTTGGCTTTACTCTAAGATCCTCTCTTGCCATTTTTAGATTATAAATAGTCCGATCACTGGGTGGAGACCACGTACATGCCTGAGGCTCTGTCTACTATGACTTGAGTCCATGTGTGTTTTTAGCCATTTCACAGTGCCCTTATGTTGTTGACTTCTTTGTATTTTTACTGTCCAATAGCTTCTGTTTTATGACCTTTGGACAGGCTGACCTCAGCCAATTTTCTGCTTGCTCTCATGTTTTAAATTTGTGGTTACTCCTATTGCTGCAAAAGAATGTCAGCTGTAATTAGACCCAGAGTAATTTGTGAGGCTACTGATTGCCCTCCACCCTCACCCCAGCCCCACACGGGTCCTCTAATCTCTCTAATTGGGAAGTGGGCTTGGTGAACAAGGGAAGGTGGAGCTGATGGAGCAAAGGGACAGCTTTTGGCCTCCTGCCAAAGCATTGCGGTCAGAAGGCGGCGATCTGACGGGGTCAAAGTAGCTCAAAGCAGCAGAACACAGAATAGTTCTCTCTGTTCTCCATCTGAGTGGTTTTATTGAGTCGAGGACTGGCAGATAACCGTGTGGAAGGAGAAAATATCTGTCTTTTCCTTTCTCTCTATTACTGCGAAAAGAAAGAAAGTTAAGACATTTTTATTGTCTAATATTATGCAGCTTTAATTCATGTAAACACAGTAAATGAATGTTTTGCCCAAACATACATGCATGAAAATTTGCAGAAGAGTGCTCTTCAGCAGTTGTAGATTCTGTGCTTACCTAAGAACAAATCTTAACTAAGAAAATTGAGCTAAATGTCAGAATCTTGTAATGTTATTGGTAAAAACTGTCTAATTTTTATAGACGTTTTTTCTTAGGAATTGTTGATGAATGAGGTCCATTGTATGCTTGCTTTTTTATCCTTTATTCCAAATCTCAAAAAACCTCTTCAAGTTTGCATGTAGTCCACACTGTGTGCGTATTGATGTGGATTATGTGGGTGTTTTTGTGGCCCAAAAGAAGGGAACCAAGCCTCCCCAGCCCTGTGTAAATAAAGACTTTTAGTGTGAGGATCAGGCATCATGTAGCCGGTTCTGTTTTCGGGTGAGTAGGGAAGGGAAAGAGGGGAGACACGTGTTGCAACAGCTGCCGATCCACTCTATAGGGAGCCTATCCAACCAAAGAGGTTCAAAGGAGCCCCTTGTGCTGCCCTGCCATTCACTGGAGGCCAAATGTGATGGAGAAGGCATGTCTGCAGAATCAACAGCCAGCCATGCTAACCGGAAGTGAAACAGAAATTACAGAAATAACATTTTTTTTGTTATAGGTCTATCTAAATTTAAGTATATTTGTGATTTCTTGCATAAATGCCAATTTATGAATCAAAGGACATTTATGGCAAGAAAGCTGCTGTCCTTAATGACTTTCTGTACTTAATTACTGCTGCACACTGCTGTATTATTATTAGAATTGTATTGAACTGTATTACTATGCTATTTATAAGACACTTTACATAATATTGCACACTTTAGTACTGTAACAAGACATTATGTGTATTGGTAGTGATTATTTCATTACTATCCAGTATTGAAGTTCATATTTTCCTATTTTATTTTATGGACTTGCATTTTTGCCTGTAAATAATACTTAAATTTTAAAAATTGTCTGTCTTTCTGTCAGTCTGACTATCTATCTATCTATCTATCTATCTATCTATCTATCTATCTATCTATCTATCTATCTATCTAACTAACTATCTAACTATCTATCTATTGTATACTGTCTGTCTCTTTTACTATTTACGCCTTCTTTCTTTCTTTTCTTGTCTTTCTTTCTTCCTTTCTTTATTTCGGTCTGTCTATGCTTTATGCAAAAGAATAATGTAAAATATTTTACATTACACATTATACAATATTGAAGTAAACAATTGACATTTTAAATAGAAGTAATTGCTGATAATGTTCAAAAGCTCAGGCAAAATGGCATAACAGAGCTAAAATACACAAAAATAAACATGCAGAAAAAACATTTTTGTTGTGTGGCTAACTATACTGAAAATTACTGGCAGCCTGGTAAGATAAGGCCAAAAATTACAGGGAGCTATCCGACATATATCATCTCATCCCACCTCAGCTCATCCCATCCCCCTCCAAAATTCCCAAAACTCTTTGTCACTTCTCTGACCCCAGCGACGCCGCCCATTTGGTGACGCAGAAATCACAACAAAGCACTCAGTCCAATAGGAGAAGTCGCTCTCGCTTTGGGGCTCCAGACTGGCGAAATGAGAGAAAACTTGCAGGGAGTTTTTGAGGCGTCTAATGAAAGTTGTGTTTTACACGGCTGGAGTGCGTGTGGACGGTAAGCACGATTTATAGAGTAATACGTCCTAAAACTCATTCTTTTGCATCGTCGTGACGGATTTTCGCTGGGGTTTTTTTTTATATTTTCGGGAAAGCGGGTTACTCCCATTACTGAGTTAGACGCGGACAAACTAGTCTTGAAATCATCTTTGCATCGGTGGTACGATTTTTAAATCGGCGTTCTGAGTTGGGGAAAAGTGAAGTTATTAACGTAAATCTCCGTTTTTCCACGGTGGAAAGAGAGGATGCGACAGGACTCGCGTTTTCTCACTTTGTGCATGAACTTAATGGGGACGTTACTACACACACCGTGATCTTTGTGATGCAAACAAGGAGCAATGAAAACATAGAACTTTCGGGAGAAGTAGAAGAAACAGATGAGGAATATAACATGGATAAAAATGGAGCAGCAAAATTGATGGTGCTACGGCACAGTTCCGTGTGAAACGTGAAGCGATGGATGGAGGAGGTGCTGACGTGAGAGATGCTCGGTGGTTCCGGGTATCGATTTGGATTCATCTCGCTTTTATTTTGGCGTTGAACACATGTTTAACCGGCGCATCTCCGGTACACGGTCCTCGCCTGATTTGCTGGCAGGCCATCATGAAATGTCAAGGGGAAGAGGCGTGCAATTACGCTTACAGCCAGTACATGCACGCCTGCGGACCAGTGATAGCCGGTCAGAAGAAGAAATGTCCGAGCCACTGCATCTCGTCCATCGTCCAGCTGAATCTAACAGCGAACGGACCGGGACTGGAGGACTGCGAGTGCGCCTCGGATCCGGTTTGCCGGAGCACGAAGCTGGCCATCGAGCCATGCGTGCCAAAAATCCGGCGGCACACCGGCTGCACCGAGGCCCGCAAGGAGTGCGCAAAAGACGCGGAGTGCAACGCCGCCATGCGCGATTATCTGCACCACTGCCGTAAGCTTTTCGGTGGCTCGCGCTGCTCGAACGAGTGCCGGCGCGTGATCTCACGCATGCGCGCCATGCCCAAGGCGCTCCGGTTGGAAACGTGCGAGTGTGACGGTACCGAGAGAACGATTTGCGAGTACGTCAAAGTGCGGATGAGGAGCTTCTGCTTTGGACCGGCTCACGGTGACGCGGGCAGCGGTTTTTCGGACGACGATGAGGACGATTATGAGGGGGACGATTACGAGGAAGAGGAAGAGGAGGAAAAGAACGGGGCGGGAATGTGCGCGGGACGCGTCGCGTGGACCGTGGCGTGGGCCGCCGTGGGGCTCGCGGTGACGCGGTGCGCGTGAGAAAGAAAACGACGCTTGGACTTGGTGCTGATCTGGGTGGGACGAGGAAAGCTGTTTTTTCTTCAGAGGCTTCAGACTGCCTTACAAAATTTCCACAAGGATCTAACAATTCTGTCTGGAATATGTTGTTTTGGCACCTTTAAAGGTTTCCATGGGTAAAAATTACAGGAGGAATAGGTCTAGCACGACACTTTCCATTAGATTTCCATTAGAAACTTTCCATGAAGTTTCATTTGCACATGTCCCATCAGATTGCATTGTGTATTTCTCCTCATGATGTAATAATTCTTATTGGCATAAGTTGTTTTTGCACCAGTAGTGGTTTCCATGAATGTAAATTACAGAAGGAATAAGACTAGCAAGCACTTTCCTTTAGATTTCTATTACAACCTTTACATTAAGATTCCTTCAGACCCTATCAATCAGATTGCATTACGGTAATTCCCTCAGGATGTAATGCTTCTTACTGGCCTACATTTTTCACATTCAGTTTGAAAATAACAGGAGGAATAGGCTTAGTAAGGCACTTTCCATTAGAAACTTTCCATTAAGTTCCCTTTGGGCTTTTCCAGATAGCAAGATAAAATTCTCACCAGGATGTAATGGTTTCTTACTGGCCTAAATTGTTTTTCACCTGTAACAGTTTCCATGGGTGCTAGATTACAGAAGGGATTTACATAAAAATTTACATTAAGAACTTTTCATTAAGTTTCCTTTGAGCACTTTCCACCGGATTGCATTATACAATTGTGTTATAAATTATACATTGTACACCTTTAGGGGTTTCTGCCTACAGTTTCCATTAGGATTTCAAAAGACTTGAACTCACAACCTCCCGGTCTGCCACCGAGTATCATACCACTTTTTTCATCAGTGGTTTCATTGGTCAGTAGCCAACTGGGACATTGTGGTTTAGGGACAAACACCAAATAATGTGCCTTTGAGATATGGATGTTCATCACCGGAGATTATGTTATGCAAGACTGTGAAAAGTGGTGTTGCATGGAAAAATGAAATGGAGGAGGGAAGTTTATTTTTGTATTCCAGGTAGGCGGATTATATAACTTGTGTACCTGTGTGTGGTGTCTTTGTTTAATGTACAAATGATATTTTTAAGAATGAAATTCAATATAGAAATGATATTATTTGGAGTGTTCTTCTTTAGCTCTGAATTTTGGACTTTACCTTCACATCACAACGAAAATGAGACAGTTTAACATTAAGTTTAACAAATTTGAGTCAGTCCACATAATACGATTTTAACCTTTATGTCCATAGTACAGGCTTCAGACTGTGTACGATAAACCTTTTCCAAGAAGGTTGAACAAAGTGCTTCCAGATTTCAGTAGTAATCTTCATCAAGATTAAATCAAGTAACATTGCAGAGTACAGAGTGGGGGAAGTGTGTGTGTGTGTGTGTATTAGTGTACTTGACCTTGTAAACATAAATGTTTAGAGAAGCAGTAAGTGTTAGTTCCTGTTGGGAAGGGTGAGGTGGGGGTCTGTCTGAGGCCGTAGCCAAGCAGCGCTGCGGCCCGTTTATTTGTCCTGAGCCTGAGTGTTTATTTGAAGTCTTCGCGCACACTAAAGAGGGAGGAAAAAAGCTGTGTTCGGATGAATGAAGCCTCAAGTGGCCATCACAAATGCAGTCCAGTGCAGCTACCGTGTACATGCTGGGTTGCTTTAGCTGAACTCTCAGAAGAACTTAGAAGAGAAATTTTACATAGTCTTAGTTGCAAGTTTAAATCCACTTTGTTTGATATGAAATCCTATTGACTTAAATTAAAATGTAAATGTTATCCCAAAGACCTGTTTGTACCAAACATTAGCTTATTGGACTTTATTCTAGTCTACAATTATATAATATGATACTAATTAAATGTTTATTAAAAACATTATAGTTATTTATTAAATATAAAATGGTAAGTTAATTTGGCAAAAAAAAAGATCCCAGTCTCTCTGCCAGCATTCAGACTTCTCATATCACAGGACTTGCAAAGATCCAAGATGGCAGCCGTGATGTTTTTCCCCCCACCAAAAAGGGAGAGAGAGAGAGGATGAGAACCCTCAGCTTAATGAACAGAAGAGAAGTCGAGTGGCACTTGTGTCATGCTAATGCTAAACACACAATGCCTTGCGCTGTACAATGAGAGGACACTTCATTCCCGCTGTCTCCTGGCTGACGCCTTCACAGAGCTGAAGCTTGTTAAAAGTTCTGTTGATGAGCATTGTTAGAAATAAACTTGATTAAAGCACGCATGCAGAATTAACTAAAACGATTAAGGATGAAATATTTGACAGTCAGTTCTCTGTTTGATAGAACTCCCAGTTGGGAGCTAACTGGAGAAATTGTTTTTACTTTATATGAAGAACTAGATCAAATATTTATTTTTACTAAACTTAAAAAAAGATAACATTTAACCTTCAGCTTAGAACCCCAAAAATCATGGTACTTTTTGATTCGAACTTTCCTTAGTGAACTTTTGTGTTTGTCATATTTTTTCAAATCAGCTGTAATTGTATTCACCTCACTCTCCCAGCTTTTGAGGTTTGAGAACTTTTCTCCTCCAAACATGGGTTCCCGGATCTAGACTGTCAAGTTGAATCCATCACTTCAAGCTTTCTTTAAGAGCGGCACCCTTTGAAATTAGGAATGCTGTTAATCCCGTCCAATCCTCGTTTTTGAGTGACTTTGAGTGGAGAGAAGGGGAGACAGAGGGGAGCTAAAGAAAGAAAAACAAGTCTTATGTAAGTTTCACTCTGACATCACAATAGAGCCTGATTTCTGAACTGCCATGTGTCCCGAGTGTGTAGTTTTTACTTTGAATGATGGCCTCAACTAGCAAGAACCTGCATCCTGCAAGATAACCGTCTTTGTTACTTAACGCTGTCTGCTTTGGGTTCTTGTTTTTTCTCGGGCACCGTAACCAGCTGTTGTGTAAGAGCTAGGAGCTCTGTGGGAAACCCGTAAACACCATGCCACGAGAGCGGGCACTGTGCCATGCGGTTTAACACCTCCTCCAATACGCCATTCAGTCGCAGGCTCAAGGGTAAACAAACCAGGCCACAAACTAGCCATGCATACAAACACAAACACACAGTGGTGGAAACAGTGAAATCTGATTGAAATGCTATCAGGATTTACAGCATACACACACTAGAATCGTTAACCTTCAAAGCTGATATTTGACGTCATTCCACAAAACATGTCAAAGCTGTGTCTTACTCAGTACTCAGCTAGATAAAAAGAGAACATCTCGTAGGCTTTTTGCGGCCTAAAATGCCTGATTGTGATTAAAGTTGTGGTTAGGCGTTTTGTTGCAATAAAGTTGTGAGTTTCCCCCTTTACAATTATTTTTTAACAATTAATTAAAAATGAAGGGAACAAAACCACTGTTATTTTTTTAACCATTAATCATTTTGTTATTTTTGAAGGTAAATGTGAGGCGTTTTATCACACGTTTCTGCATCTGCGTAACAAGGAAGTGAGTTCGCTGGCGTTTGGGTCAACGTTTTGCGGGAACCAACAATGATAGGTTAAAAATTGTAATGATTTCGCGGGAATTGGTTGAATTTGCGGTAATAGTTGCCAATGCTATACTGCAAAATCCTGGAGGGTTTTATTTTCTCTGGAATAAATGCTAACAGACGCCTTAATTATAAACGCCTAACCAGGCTTTCGTCAGATAAACATAAACAGGTAGGGTACTGAAGGAGGTTTGGGACAAACGTGACCATACGATTAATTAGCGTAAAAAATTAACAGCGTTAAAGTAAATAACCAGTCCTATTGTTTTTATATTCTTAGTAAATACAATCCAAAATGAGCTGTTAGTCGAACTGAGCTTTTATATTTCGCAGAAATATATTCCAGTATAGGGCTGCAATTCTCTGACGCGAGATTAAGCAAAGCCATAAATGCATATGCGATCGTATGAGGTGGTCAAGAGGCAGTAGCAGATCCTGCTTACCCACCTCAGCACCCTGAAGCGGGTTTATTTCGGGTTCTCCAGCGTCTGTTTCTTCACCAGGTTAGAGAGAAAAGATAGTGAGCACAAAAGCAAAAGAGGAGGAGGGAAAAAAGACAAAACGCACTGACACAGGGCATAACTTAATTTCCACGCTGCCGGGGCAGATGGGAACGTTAACGCAGCGTGACGGCTCTTGGAAAACTTCAATGGCCAACGTGACCCCGGAGAGGTCGAGGTCGAGGTCCGACTGGACTGAGCTGTTTAGATGACCCTCTACCCCCACAATAGTCTTATTTTCTCCCCTTTTTCTTTCCTTTTTTGGGGGCCGGTGCTGGTTAGAGTTTTGTGATGTTGTGACATCCACCCCGTCACTATTCTTTATCCAGTAAACACACAACACAACACAAAAACAGCTTCTCACAGCGGAGTGTATGTTCAAAGAGGTAATAATACAAAAATAGTCGAAAAGAAAGCGTTTATAATTAATGTTAATTAGCTTTGTTCTGTTCAGAAAGTTTGATTGGATTTTATGTTACTTTTAAAATTTCATATTTATTTTTTAATAGTAAAAATATTTTTAGTATAATTACAATTGTTTTTTATTTTAAGCAACTGGCAAATTAATCCCATTTGTTTTTTAAATAATGTATTATAGTATATATTTTTACACAAATAGATATGCTTTATTACATTTTAATTTCATTTATTGGAGATTTTAGTTATTTTCACATTTTTCTTTTTTTAATTATTTGTTATTGGATATTTGTATATTTTTTACTGTACTGCATTAGAAAATAATTATTTTTTAGAATTACAGCAAAGTGTACACATTTATTTATTTTACAAATTTGATAAAAAATCATACTTAATTTGCATCTGTGGCATCACCTCTTATTGTGTGTCACTTTGAACTTATTAACATAAGTTGACACAGCAAAGGACGAGTGAGATTGAAAGGAGCTTCTTGGGATCTGAATGGAGATGTTGTGAGTCAAACTCCATTAAACCCACCTCCCAGGGGCCTCGACAGTGGCTGTCCTTTTCCACTTCCCCACCACAAGTGTTTCTCCCCTTCACCCTGCTGGGGTCGAAAGGGGCCGCACAGGATTTTTTTTTTATATACAAGGAGAGTGTGTATGTGTGTGTGTTTGTCAGTCTTGTGTGGTTAGTGGTGCTGTGTTCACACACTGAAGATGTTTAATGACTGGTTAAATCTTTGGGCAAACACAGTGATCAAAGTCACAGTTCTCGACTATTCAAACATATTTACTCAGCGACTTTTCTTGTCTTTGTGGCTCTAAATCCTGGCGGCTTTACCCTTCTCAAGAGGTTTATGTACTGAATATAAAGTGCAGCAGTAGCACATTGTTTGTTTTGCTGGGAAGGAAGTGTGAATGTTGGTGTGAGAAGAAAAAGACTGCTGGATTGCTGAACATTAGAAATATTTTTGAAAAAGGCATACAACCGAACTTTTATTTGTTTACATGAAACAAGTCAAGCTTGTTGCTGGTCAGTATTTGATCAGGAAGAGAAATGACAAAAACTTTCACTGAAAAGTATCCAAGAAAGAACAATTTTGCCTGTCTGTCCGTCTTCAGTATTCTTTGCAGTTCTTACTTTTGTCCACAAGCAGGCGACGTTTGAAGCTGCAGTGATATTATTGCTGCAGTGATGACCAGACTGTTAAATATTTGCTTTTTTATTTGTAGGTAAGTACATGAGTGGAGAGAGACAGATAGAGAGAGGGAGATGCATTAACAGTAATCCTCACTGATGTTTTCCCCTTTACACTTGGCTCCAGCAATGCTGCCCATGTTGCAGATTCTTGTTCGTGTTTGTTTTCGCCCACTGCAGCTGGACCAGGGTGACCAGCAGCCCCAGTTCCCCTGCGGCTCTGATAGCTTGTTGTCTAAAATGGGAAAAGTCAAAGAAATCATTTCAAATGTGTGAGATCATGAGTTTGAACAGCAGAAAAGTTGACAAACTAAATCAAAAAGATCTCGGCCCCAGAAGGAATATAACAATTCACCAAACAACTTGATTCATGATATTAAGATCCTGATTCAATTTCCCCACAATAATTTTAAAAATAATTTTTAAAACTAAAAACTCAACATTTATGTCCCCACTCAACTTTCATTCATTCATTATCTGAACTGCTGAATCCCTGAATCCCAACCCTGGGCAGGTGCCAACACCTCTATCAACTTAAACTCCACATTTCATGGTAAGAATTCGATCATTTACAAACATCATTTGCAAAGGCCTTGATGAAATTTTATTTTAAAAAGCATTATTAATGTAGAATAGAATTGTCTTGGAATTTTAGCAAGTTGTTTTTGTTTTGCCAGCTTATGTTGCCTAATTTGCCTCACTGAACTGATTTATATTTTATATTTCAATAAAACATCTTAAATTTGAAACCATGAATTATCATTGTGTGATAAATTGTTACATTTAAAGACCTCAAAGGTGGACCACAAAGAATATTAAGCAGAAGCTTTATGCTTTGATAACTATCAGATAAAGACATTGCATGATTTTCTCACACCTTTCACAAGCTCATGACGGAGGATTTGGCAAGCGATGCCTTCATAGTGCATTGGGCAGAGGCAGACGCACTGGCCGTCCACCTGAGCAACAGTGCCACCGTTCTGACACGGCTGGCACTTGCACAAGCTGTACTCGGCCATGTACTCCTGTATCGCCCTATACAGGTTCTCCCTCCTGGGCTGGGCGTCAGGGAAGTTCAGGGGGATCGCATTATAGATGGGCTCCGGCTGAAATGCAAAGATGTAGTAACATCAAACACTGTCTGAAATATTTGGAGAACAAGAAAGATGAAAGTGAAGACAGGGAGCAGCGCACTCACTCACACTGAGAGTCAAAAGATGTCACTCCCATTCCCAAATATTTACCCCCAAATTTTTTCACTTTTGCATTAAGAAGTCAAATTGCAACTAAATGATTATTATATTGCCAAACACACCTTAAATGTGTAGATAGAGTACCTCACAGAAGCCATAAATTGTTCAAAAATGTCACTGACAAATTGATCAACCGGTGGTTTTGTCAACTTTGTGTCTGTGTCTATGAAAAAGTGGACATTTTGAATATTCTTTGTAATTTGTTGTTAAAATTGTTGTAAATTGTTTATGATAGTCAAATCATAAGATCTTATAGTTAGCTACAATTTTAAGATGTAGTAGGCAATACATTAGCACTTCTTTGCTAATTTAATTCTGAATGCAACAGTGAAAGAGTTTTAAGAATTGGCAAATTTATGAGCAGGCTGCTCTAGAAGGAAAGCAAACTAGCTCTAAATAGATTCTTAATGCGCATTTCCACTAAGTAATGCTAATATCCATAAATAATTCACTAAATAAGTATGTTTACATCACTGTAGATGAGGGCAGGAATATCGCTCAGTGTTCTCGCCCACTCCACATACTGTTCCCAGTTCAAAACTCCATCCTTATTGAGCTGAGACTTCATGGCTGCTGCCGACTGAGTGGTTCCGCCCTTCACTGCACTTATCACCTTCTCGATCGTTGGCGAACTCTCTTGTTCAGCTGTTGGACAAAGGCAGAAGATTGGCTTGTGTCTAGGTTTTTCCAACTTGCACAATAACGCAGATGCATAGATGTACCTGTGTTCGTGTTTGTAACTTTGTCACACTTGTCGTGTGGAGTCACATCTGCTTTTGGATCAATTTGTCCACTGAGTGCTTCCCCAGCAACCTGGAAATCGCCGTTAATCCCAATCTTTAAGCAGTCGTTCAGCGTGGTCTCGGACACCTCTGCATGGGCGAACAGAGGGTTATTAGCAACGTAAAAAGCCGGCCAACTTTGCATGTAGGTGCTACTTTAATGAAATCAAATCTAGTGTTTAATTTTGCATATTGTTTAAGCTAAAAATAAAATACAATTCAGATTGTTTTCCTTGTTTGGAGCAATTCTTTGAACAGGGTAAGAAATGACTGCAGTAGGGATGCTCATGTGCTCTGACCACCATGCACAATTTTATTGTAGTGTCCTATGAAGCGCACTTACGTTTCTGTTTTATTATGTCTTCATTGAGCACATACACAAGGTCATATTCTCCACCAGCTCTTCCGTTCTTGGTATAATGCGTTCCATAGTCCTCCAAGAAGCCAAAGTACTGACCCTTCTCGTATACAGTAGGTAGCGCGTCCACAGCATCCAGGAAAAGCTCTGAGACCTCAAGGCCCCGAGACCTCAGTCTGTATGTGCCCAGCTGCACTTTGCCTTTCACTCGGTAGAAAGACTTTCCCTGTGAAAGGATGCCGTTTAATAGAGAAGAACAGCTGTATACATGATGGAATGAGTATAATACCAAGTAAATATTACTAGTTTTTGAAGGTCTCGGTCTTGTCTCAGAATCTGCTGTAATTGTGCTCAGTCTTGTCATGGATTCGGACAAATAGGACTCAGGATTTTATTACGAGACCAACCAAGACCACAACTATGAGACTATTACTAGTAATTTGTGCACAATTTGTTAATAAATGTCAGTGCCTGCCTTCTCAGCACCAGTTGAGAGGGGTTTTCATAGAGGGGGCATTGTAATGAGACCCCATTGTGCATGTTTTGGTCACAGAACGTTGTAATTTCTCATGTTTCTAAAAGCTAACCAAACTGTACTTTAAACCGATTTCATTTTATCTGGTGTTTCAGGCCATATTGCGTGGTGTTTAGCAACTACCCTCTTATCATTGGGGTGAGTTTGGTCTTGAGGAGTGTTCTGCCGCTGTGGTTTGTTGAGTTTAACATATGACATGATCATTTTGGATAACTGCTTCATTGAGTGATTTCCTCATTATAGATATGTAAAAGAGAAATATTGACTAAACATGTTTAATGTTGCTTAAAGTATGCTTGCTTTGTTCAGCTCTCTTTGAGGGGTGTTTAGGCTTTGCATGTTCCGCCAACACACCGCAGGGAACACACACTCACACAATCCCACTCTCATTAACACCTTACGGGGCCAATTTAAAGTTGCCAATTAACCTACAGTGCATGCTTTTGGACTGTGGGACGAAACCGAAGCACTCAGAGGAAACCCACACAAACACGGGGAGAACATGCAAACTCCACACAGAAAGACCCCATGGCCGACCCAAGGGACCTTCTCGCCATGAGGAGGCAGCACTATTCACTGTGCCCGCTTTCAAAGTTCTGGTGAAAAGCTAAGATTGAATCAGGTTGGGGGTTCAAGAGTCTTTCATTTTTAGAGAGTTCTTTAAGAATGGTTCTATCTTGAATTCTTCAGGAACCTTTTTTCATTAAGATTGTGCATGTCAAATCTACTTCTACTATTTGATTTCCAGTTTGCACACTAGAATTTGAGTAGTGCAGTCTAAAAGGATTACTGCAAAAGCTCATACTTTTGCTCATTCCTACCTTTGTGGTGCTGTACTCAGTGATGGCTTTGATCATCTCAGACTTCTCAGTCTCAAAGTTCACACCACCACTTAAACTCAAGAGATTTGTGCCATTGCTATTTGTCGCTGTCTCGGTGGGCGTGAACTTGAAGGACAGGTCGGTCTTTGTTTTGGCAGTGGTTTCTTTGGTGATCTCAGATATCAAGGAGTGAGTGTCTTTGTAGATCTCCCTGGAGCTTGTCTCCTCCACAAGTGTCTAGATGCAGAAGAACACAAGATCATCTTTAAAAATTTTTAGTGTTTGATTCGCTCTGACGTTCTCCACCTGCCTTTCCATTGCTGTATTTATGTTGCCTGTTTTAAGTGCAACTTCACTCAAATGGTTGGTTTACGGCATTTGTTGCTACTGGTGAAAACGACCCACCTCAAAGTGGAGAACTGCCACGTTCCAGGGTAGCCTCTCGTAGCGGAGACTGGACGGCTCCTTGATGCGTTCACACATTCCATTGTAAATCTTGTTGTTAAATGGGTTCATGCGGGGGCCGGAGCCCAGAATGTTGATGCTGTCAGGAGAGAGAACAGAGAGATGTTTTAACACGTCTGTGCTAGATGTGGAATGTTGTGCTGCAAACTAATCCAGGCCTCTTCCGATTTGCATTGACTTGCACGGCTTGATTTTGCTGCACCAGAATTCATTTTTATAACCACATGTCCTAATACAGTCTACCCTCTCATTTCTGTTGTGGTCTCAAAATCCCTCCTTCTCAGCTCTGTGTTGCCATTTAAGATCCATTAAGCTTTGTGAAAGTGTGCTAGATAATCTGTTAATTGTAGATTTCATATTGTCTTGATGCTACTAAAATGCTTTCGTTAATTGTTGTGTATACTTTAGTTTGTCTTCTTAAATTTGTTCTTAAGAAAGATTCAAATAGTAAATTATACAAGTGTAGAACTGAAGAAAACCCAATAAGCTAATGTTTTCCTTACACCTTCAACAATACATTTAAGAGTGCTCTTGGGCAGTTGTGGACTCTGTTCTAGCACAGGAACTCATCTTAAATAAGAAATCACTGGAGAATGTCAAAACCTTTGCTAAAACTGTGGGTTTTAAGAACAAAAGCGAAGAATAAGAACAAAGAATGGTTGGTGAATGGAGCCCAGCTCAGGATGGCTTAAATCCTTCTTTTGGTTTTAGCTGGTTTAAGTGGTACACAGTATTCATTCATTTATTCATTATCCGAACCACTTAATCCCAACTGGGCTTGCGGGGGGACCAGAGCCTATCCCGGGAACTACGGGCACAAGGCGGGAACCAACCCTGGGCTGGCGCGGGCACACACACTGACACAATCACACTCCCATTGACACCTTACGGGGCCAATTTAGACTCACCAATTAACCTACAGGGCATTAGGTCACCAATTAACCTAGAGTGCATGCTTTTGGACTGTGGGAGGAAACCGGAGCGCCCGGAGGAAACCAACATAAACATGGGGAGAGTATTCAAACTCCACATAGAAAGACCCTACAGCCGACTCAGGAATCAAACCCAGGACCTTCTCGCTGTGAGGCGGCAGCACTAACCACTGTGCCACTGTCCCTTCTGGAAAAATGTAGTTTAGTTTAGTCCTGGTTTAGTTCTAATGATCTTTTCCTTTTACTTCTTTATGAGGTTAATTCCTTGCGAGCTAGTGTATGGCAGTTTGCTCTGTAAGTGCTGACCCATATCCAGCTGCACGGCCGATGTCTGACTCGCTCACAGGAGTGTCACCACACGGGCTACGGACTTTGTCACATTCGTCTTCGTCGGAAAAATCATCACAGTCGTTGTCGCCGTTACATGTTAGACGTTTTTTAATACACAAGCCTGTGGATGGAGAAAAGATTTGAAAAATTGAAAGCCTATTTCTGTCAGGCGAAGAAGTCATAATTACAAGAAATATTATTATACCTTTACTTCTCATAATAACAAGAGACTGTCATTCTCATTATTATTATTATTATTATTATTATTATTATTAATAATAATGATAAATTGGTTTTATACAGACTGCTTTATTTATGTTTTGGCGGGGCTGTAGGGGTGTGGGGGTCCCCTGAGGTGTAGTGCCCAGGGGCCCCACACTATGTTAATTCGGCCTTGATAATTCTACATCATTTCTCTGGTTCAAACTAGATGAGAGAGGGTTAAACCAAGAAAACTGGCTTTTGTAAGACTGCTGTGTATCAAAATGGGGTTTGCCGTACCTGATTCACACTGGAACTCTGTGCTTTTGCAGACTGGAGGGGGATCCTCCTGACATATGGTGGTGGGGACACAGGGCATTTTGTCTCCAATGGGATCAATACACTTTTTACCACCAAATTGCCCAAACACCTCGATACCCCTGGAACGATGCTGCACACACATACACAAGTTTGTTAAAAATTATTCTCCCTTCTTTCCATGAACGCCCACTCCCTCCTTTGTTAATGACATCTGTATTAAAACAAGGTTTTTGTAAAGTTTTGTTTTCATTATAGAGATTATGGTTAGGGGATTAGGGGAAGGTATATCTACCCAAAAGTGTAGTAACATAATTGCTTGTTACCATGGTTTTAGTGCAGGGGTCACAGCGCCCCCACTCGGACCAGGTACTCATCTTGCAGTCAATAGGTGCTGGAGCATCGACCTCCCGGACTTCCCTTCTGGCCCTGAGAGAGAGATCATAGTCAGTGTAATGAAAATGACAGTACTCCTGTATAATTCATTCATATTCAGCTTATTCAGTTTGAGAAAATCACTAAGCTGCTGCTTTTTTTCTAAACAAAAGCAATCATACTATACCTTAATGCATAAACTATTATCTTCATCCATATCCAACATTTATATTTGGATTAAAAATGTGTCACAGTGTTGAAATACGATAAAAAGAAGCCAATAATGGTGGAAATTATATTGTTTACTTTATAAATAAAATAGATTATTTGTAGCTGATAATAGAAATCAATGGTGACCATGAAAACTACTTAAAATAAATTTTAGTGTTCTTAATATCTTGAAAAGTGCTTGAACAAAAATATTAAACAACTGAATATATCCAAGAATAAACTCTTTTGGTTTATGTTGCCATTTTAACTGAAAATTTGTTGTCTGTTATTACATTGCTTACAGTGACTACAATAAAACAGTAATGAATGAATACACACAGCAAGAGCAGGCATACATACGTGATATCTCCCACACTCTTTCCCATAGCATGCTGGAGCAAGCAAAGTGTAAAGAGAGCTGCCAACATCTTTATCATGAGACTGTGATTAGCCATGAAGCTGGACGACTTTGTGTCCACTTGGGTGCGTGGAGCAGCCCTTTAGTCTGTCTGGGAATTGGACTCAGGGTTAATAATTGGCTAGACGAATGTTAAGTTCTGTGATCAGATATGAGGTAATTATACACAGCTTAAGAAAAAGTGAATGGTGTTCTTGCTCACTTTTATGTCTTGTGAATCTCTGTGCATCCTTTTAAAGTAATTGTGAGGACGTTAATAACAGTCAATTGATTCCAAACTGGATCACATTAAGTTAACATGTTCTATATGAACTTTATGAGAACACTGATCAACAAGATATGCAATTATGCAAAGAATGTGACTTTAAATTGAGTGAAATATTTTTTAAAGAGTCCAGAAAGTTTTTTGACTTAAATGACTAAATGAAAATTAAAAAGTTTTCGGAATGTCCAGAACATCCTCACCACCAGACACCCCCCCCAGCTGACCATCAACATGCATGACTTTTGGGAAAAAGACGAAAACAAACATTGCAAAGTTTTCTCTTGGCACAGCAGTTACATGGTGCAACAGTGTAAAGTCAACAGTGTGGAGTCCAACTAGTCCACTCAGTCTATTCAGTCTATAAACCCTCCAACGCTTTTCCCCCCAACACACACACACACATTCCATAGACTTCCATAGTGACCAGATGTGTATAACTAACCAAGATGTATATATAAGTAACCTCTCAAATGTCTCTACAAAGCCACAAAAACTGAGTAAAAGTGATTTTAGGGGAAAAAAAGGCCCAGAAAGTTAACAACCCATAAAAACATGGTACACATACACTCAGTCTTTGTACTTGTACTTCCATAAAGACTAGATGTAAATAGTACTACAGCTAATCTTAACCTTAATATCAGTAATCAAAAACATTTTTTTTACATAAAACATGAAACTTTGAATACAGTTTTATTCAAATACAAAAATGCCTCCACAACACATTAAAAATGTAACAAATTTTTCATATTTTTGGGAACAGTCTGGTCTGCACAACCCCTGAATATATGCCCACACGCTCAAATGAGAGGAGCGTTCTTATTTATTAATAAATACCCATTGTTTGAACAGTAGGCGGCAGTAGAGCATTTGTTTTAACAGGTTCTGGCAACCCAGTTCAAGGGGAGTATCTATACTTCTGCTTTTATCTTTCTATAGGCTGGTACTATTCTGCCATATTTGCATTTATACTGAACAATTTATTTACATCAAAAGTTCTTAACTCTAATCCTAAAAACATATTGCCCAGTTACAGGTCCAGCCACAACTGTTATGTTACTGGAATGCAGGAAAATGTTAAGGTCAATGCAGCTTAAAAAACTTAGATTAAACTCATGCTAAAAACTGCATTTTGATTTGTTCAGTGCTGTGTAAATACTTAACCAAACTTGACTGATAATGATAGGTTCAAAATCAGTCCATGTTCTTTCAGTCAAGATTCTTCTCCTCAAACCTGCTGACCTCACCAGTACATCCTTACACTCCACTTCACCCGGTCAGCACTCTCACGCCAAGTCACCACTTCAAACCAAGACACGTTTGTTCATCACTGGCTCAAAACTAAGAGTAGGGTCAAAGACGAGAACCGGTCTATTCTAGCAGAGGGACCTGGACCTAGATCCTGTCATTTATACTGGTGTCATTTGCTGAGGACAACGTTTTTCAGCATTCTTCTACATCCTCTCCCTCATTGAGTTGTTTCCTGTTGGTCCGCTCAGGAAACGTGAAGGGGACATGAGGTGCCCTAGACCAACTCTCTTCTGAAGACAAGCTTCCTGTTTTTAGGCTCTTTTCTAATATTGAGGATTGCCATTTAGAGCTTATAAGTATGAATTCTCTTCAGTATTTATCCATTTGTTAATTAGACTCGTTGACCCACTGAAATCAATATCTGTGTTTTATGCATCTTCTGTCTTGCTGGTTATTTATAATAGTTTACCAAACCAAAATGATTTTTTTCTTTTTCAGTTTACATGTACAATGCACCCCTTTCCTGAAATACAGAATACAATTATTGATAACACATACTGTATGTGTATATGAATAGATATTGCCCTTATAATAAAGAAATAAATCATTATTCATCCTAACCTGGATCCTGGATGTACATTGCTCCATTTTGTGACAATTAACTCTATGGGGTGGTCCATCTGAAAATTGACACAATAAATCAGTTTCTCACTTTCGTTCTATTCACATACAGGTTTGTGTAATATAGTTATGTAATATAAAACAATTCTGTAACATAGTTAGTTTGGAAGTTATGAGCCTCCTATTTGAACTAACTGAGAAATTATCCAACAGTTGCATTGCCATTTCTTCTGATGCAGCATTTAGTAATAATAAAAATCAAAATAACAGAGAGCAACACAGGCCTTGTAAATTTGCTATTTAAAATTTGCAATGTTATTGTAAATTTCAATGGTTTATAAAAACACTTTACACTAATTATATTAGAAGATATAACGTACTTAAGCATCTGTTTTTGTTTGGGTTTTTCATATCAATTACAATTATTATAGAGTTCATGATCTGGATTTACTGAAATCTGTGACTTTATTGTGGTATAAATGGTTTTGTGTCTGTACGTACAGCATTTTCCTGTTCTCCGAAACACATGACTCGTGAGCACAGTCAGCATATCAGCAGAATGTGAGCAGGAAGGATGGACAGGAAGGAAAGGAATTTATTTTCCCATATATTTCAGCATAAAATGGGTAAATTTAGGTTCAATTAACAGTGATGGACTATACAAAACTCAAATCAGAATAAATCGCAGATTACGACATATTTAGGCGTATAATTTAACATTTTAGGTGGGAAAAGATTTGGCGTAAAAGACTGGTGTGCGAGTATGGCTAAGAGTCGCTTTCAAAAAGAACCGGTTCCAATAACTCAGCTTTGGGATCGATTCCACACAGTCATCTGCAGCGCTACAAGTCACTAAATAAACTTGTAGTTCATCATTTATGCTCAAATTACAACACACAGAAGACTGTAGAAAACTATTTTTACGTGTTAAGTGCCCTTCTCAATCAATCATGAATTCAAGTGTTTATTTCTGAATCTTTGCCAGACTATAGATAAAAGCGTCATTATTTTGCTTACTGGTCGAATGTGAATTAAACACACGAGCTTCACTTAATACTACCAACATTGCTCGTAAGGCAAACTACTGGTGCACTTTATTTTAAAGACTTCTTCGCTTGTATTTGTTCTTGGAATCGACAACTGAGAAAACTATTATCTTGACGTTTCGAATCAATTCCAAAAAGTTCAAATTGAACAACTCAAAGTTGCCTGTTCGAACGAATCAACTCTTTGTGCCCAAAGTCCGCGATAATAATTGTTTTTTATGTAGTTCTTGTCTGTTTGTTGAATAGACAGACGCCCGAAGTATTTTAAATAAACTGTTATTTTGTGCGTGTTGAACTGTTTAATGTTGTAGCTGGTAGTAGAAACACTGTATTCATATTAATGAATCATATGATTCGACTCAGTAAAAAAAAAGAGCCGAACTGCGCATATTAAAAGCTCGAATCTCCAGCGTTCGGTACCTGGGGGAGGCGCCCGAGTCTTCAAAGTTGTGCTAATGTGTGGGGGCATCACGGTGGCGTGGGGCAGTTGAGGCAAGTTAATCTGACCCGAGAAAGGTCGAGATTTGGGTCTGACCCTCGTATAGACCAGGGTCCGAATAACATCGACACGTTCCTCAACCTGTTTTCGGACTGCGGGATGTGGGATTCAGCAACGCCTTAGGCTACTCGCTACAGGTAGACGAGGCTGCAATTGTTTCTGCATTTTTGTCACATTTAAGGTCGCGTTTTAAACGGTTAAACACTTTTTAAAAATTGTCACTTTTTTAATAACCGTATAAATTTTTACAGGGTGTTAAAAATATTTGTCGTTGTTTAAACACACAGCGTAATCGTTTTTTGAATATTTACAGGTGTTTCTTGACGCTGATGAGTGGCGCATGCGCAGTGAGTCACTTTTAAATCGCGCTATTAAACCGTAAAACTTTTAAATTTACACTTAGATATTGATAAACCTTTCCTGTGTTTTTATTTCCCATTCTCTACACGAACCTCAAATTCTCAGCTTCAAAATGAGATAATAAAGAGTTTTCACAATTTAATCAAATGTGCAGTAAAAAGACTTGAAAAATAGTATTTACTTCTCAAATATAGCCTTATCCAAAATTAAGTGGGTTTAATTGCCTAATTAAATTAACTAATTAGTGTGGAAGGGTCTAATTATTGAGGGTTACATTTTATTTCCCATTTATTATATACCTCTTCAGCAAAATCAGAGCAAGTTCATTTTATTTAGAATAACCAGAAGCTTCTAAAACTCCTAGTTAGTAAGTGATTCCAAACTGCCTTTGTGTCCAGTAAATGTTTAAAACGTTTTTGGTCTTAATTAGCTTTAAAAATCTTTAATATTTTAACCTCTACAAAATGTTTAACAGTTGTAGAAATGATGGTAGCAGCATTTTAATGCAGTTAAACCAGTTAACAAGTAACCACCCAGCAAAAACATTGTAGATTGCTGATGCACGACAATGGAACGTTTTTATGAGCACCTTCGATTGTTGCTGACTCCTGCATTTTAACACAACTCAACTGGTACACTCGACTCTCAGTTTAGTTACTGAACAGCCAGAATGATGTTCCAAAACCTCCTCAAATTTGTGCATTTTCTGGATCATTCTCTGTTATTTTATGTGTGAATTGTGGAATGAAACCTCCTTTCTTACTTAATTTTTGGGCAGATTAATAATCTGATTTTATAATCTTGTTTATTGTGTATAAATAATTTTTTTTTGCTTCATTAAACAAGTGTGAAACAAAGTGATGAGCAGGTGAAATACTTTCCAGTTATTTCATATGATAAGCATCATGTGCACCAATCTATTTTTACTTTCTTTTCTGATTCATATTATTTAGACACAAATTGAGATTATGCACTTGATCTTTATAACAGTTCATACAGCTATTCAGTCTGAGTGATTTGGAATTTTCACACTAGTTGTTTACTTGGGCTTTAAAAATGAGTTGTCTATATCTTGACTACGACATGTTTAAAGGTACTACAGGTTCTCATATAAACATGTCCAAAGTGCCATTTAAGCATGTTCTTTAGCACTTTTATAACCTTTTATAGCACCATTTTATAGTCTGCCCACCGCTTCTCTTGTGATCAAATCGTTAGTTGATATTTATGACACATCACACAGTGACATAAATGTGGTCATAATTCTTTTTAGTTAATTGTATAATTGAGAAATTTACAGATTTTGGCTCAATTTCATGCAACAATCACTTTTTTTAAACATCTGTTTGTTTTGCGGGATACTGGGTAGTTTCTGAAGGCAGTTTATTGCATTTCTATTTGTTCTGTAATTATCCCCCATTTATGTCTGTAGAATTAAATAATAAAAGATTTATGTAGGCGTTAAGGCAGTTCTTTATGGTGTCCGGTGTTATCTGTTATCTGTAACACTGCTACCGTTTCCTCTCTTGATAACAAGCTGTGATAAGTATGTTTGCTAAAACACACTGTAGTGCTACTTGATCAGTGCGTTGGCATAACTGTCTCTGTAAAGGTCTGTAGTAATCTTGGGTAAAAGTTAAGATGGGAACAGCTTCTTTTGCACAGACACCATTAACATATTTCTACCTCATGGAAGCAGGAATTTGGTTCACCATTGAGCATTAACATAGTACTAGCTGCTGAAGAATGACGGTGCTCATGTGATCTGAGTGATACTTGAGTTAAAGTTAAAACTGCAGCAAATTAAGGTGTCTTAGGATTTGGGTGTAAATGGCCAGTGAAATGTATATGCGGTTATAAAGCTGCCTGTCCATTTTTTTGGAGATGGTCATTGCACCTGTATTTTGGGGGCATAGACGTTTGAGGGCCTGTAGTGTTGTCCTGTGCCAGTGATCACAGGATTATGTGTTATCTTTGGATTGCAACCCTTTCTGTGATTCCCAATCCTTTCATCAATAAGAGGAAGTTGAAACATTTTTTTTCTTTTATTTCCATCTGGCTACCTCGGCTAGTAAAAGGGATACAAAACTATACTAGGCTACTAAAAGGGGAAAAATAGTAACCTAAACTGCTAAATAAAAATACTTGTGCAGTTTGGATTAAAGTGGTTAGAAGCATCACACCAATAAGTATTTCTTCATTTAACAGGCTCTGGTAGATGTTTTTGTGAAGCTTTCAGTAATTTTAAATGTTACAAAGTTTAGCACCCATTAGGTCAGTTTTGGTAAGGCTCAGAACCATAACCATGATGGTGGAAGAGCAAACAAGCTTCTGGAATAAGATTAACCGAATTTAACTGCTCAACCTTTGATCTCTGCCAACCTCTGCTCACGAGCATTTCTCAGTAAGCTGCAAACAGCCAAGCTCATTGTCTGGGAGGTATGTCTTGTCTTAAGTCCTGGTTTTCTTTAATCAGAGTCATTTTTAAGGATTGACTTTCCTTTGCCCTGTGCATTGGTTTATATTTAGCAAAGCTTGGAGCTTGTTTGTTCATTATAATAATCATTTTGCTCACCTGATCCTCACTGGGATGATTGATGCTGTTTTATTAGAAATTTACTCTATTGCTTAAACTAAAATATTTTACCCTGTGGTATTTCTGTAAAAAATTGTAGATATTTTACTTTATTTTGTATGTACTTTATTATATACTTGTCTATACTTGTGTGTGTGTGTGTGTGTGTGTGTGTGTGTGTGTGTGTGTGTGTAAATATATATATATCTATATGTTTATATGTAAAGACAAAGTCTTGACTGTCATTAGTATGAATTGAAAGTAGAAACCATGGGATTTGAACATGACCTCTTGTAATTAGTTTTAAAGAAGGAAAAGACGATGTGTGGTGTGGATGTGTCGGTCAGGAAGTTGAGTGAAGGGTGTAATGCCTCCGACCTCCACCAGGGGGGGGATGTGGGCTTTTAAATGGATATTGTGGTCATGCAACTCTTCAGTACAATTTAACTTCTCTGAAAAATCTACACAACCTGTGAATCAGTTAAATGTCAGATGGAAGTAATATGACACTAAAATAAAATTTATATATAAAACAAACTACTTTTTAAATGTATGAATCTATTTGATTTTAACCCGTAGGCCCAGTGCTGAGAATGTGCACTTGCTGAACAATCCAACTGTCCTTGTCCTCTTGTATCGAGGAGCCTTGTGCCCCCTTGCTACCATTGCCACCACATCAGCCACCACCACCACCACCACATCTTTCTCTCTCGTTGTGCACATCCTGTGGTGCTTTGATCATGTCAGCGGAAGTCCAGTCTGTTGCAGTTGTACCGGTAACCCCTGAGGTCCCTGCTGCTCCTGTCGCCGCCCCTGAGGCCGTTATTGCCGCCTCTACGACCACGATAGCAACTCCGGCTCCTGCCCCTGCCGTGAGCAAGGCACCCTTCTTCTCAAGGGAGAGAAAGAAATGTATGCCTTTTCTTAACGTTTTCTTTGTAGTAGTGGTGCCTGGACATATTCTCAATCAGAAATTCTGATATTGTTTCCTTGAGGTTAAAAGTTTGTAGGTGCCCTCTATTATGGTCTGATTGTGTTGGCTTTTTCGCCATGGCTTCATTGTTCCCTCATCAGTGCCGGAGAAGACGGATGAATACCTGCTGAGCAGGTTTCAGGGTGATGGCGTTCGGTATAAAGCAAAGCTGATTGGCATTGATGACGTTCCTGAAGCCAGGGGGGACAAAATGAGCCAGGACTCCATGATGAAACTTAAGGTACAGATCCAAAATGGCTGTAATCATGACGCATTTGGTTATCAACCCAAAATTCCTTGCTTTTGATCAACCTTTTTGATTACACCAAATTAGCCATTAGCTGCAGTTTCATTGGCGTTCTCGTGAATAACTAAGAAATATTTTTACCATAATGGTCTTCAGGATTTGGCGCTACTAATGGATTTGATTGAAAGGCATGCATTCAACTCTTCTTTCTTCCTTGCCCTCTCTGTAGGGTATGGCAGTAGCTGCTCGTTCCCAGGGTAAACACAAGCAGAGAATCTGGGTGACCATCTCTATGTCAGGAATAAAAATCATTGACGAGAAGACTGGCGTAAGGAACGCACTTCAAGACGACTTCTGTTCTCATGGGTCTATGGACTGATGAGATGGCTAACGCTCTCCTCGTCTTTTGGCAGGTGATCGAACATGAGCATGCAGTGAACAAAATCTCCTTCATCGCTCGGGACATCACGGACAACCGGGCATTTGGATATGTGTGCGGGGCAGAAGGACAACACCAATTCTTTGCCATCAAGACGGCCCAGCAGGTCTTTTCTGGTTTCACAATTGTTTTTGAACTTTATATGACTGCTGAAATTTACTTTTGGAAATATACCCAATATGTCCAGTTCCATTTTTGTGAATGTGCTCTCAACTCTCTAGGCAGAGCCATTGGTCATAGACCTGAAAGACCTGTTCCAGGTCATCTTCAACACAAGGCAGAAGGAAGCACTGGCTGCTCAGAAGGTATGTGGTTCTGGAAACTAAAAAAAGACGTTCATCTTGGTGTTCTGTTGAAACCAAATTAAGAAAATTAAAGACTCCATAAATCTCTTTAAATTTGTGTTGGTGTGTTAGGAACAGCATAAACATGAGTGTCCACTTGATCACTTGAATATGTGGAAATTCTGGTTATACTAAAAATTGTAGATTTCATGCGTGTTCTTTGAATGACTTAAATGTCTGCTTCCATACAGAATGAAATCAGCAATGATGTGGTTGAGGTAAGAGTGTGAACATATTTTGTTCTTTTTGAAGTTTTCCCCCTTTCATTATGTTTAAATGTTTGATATTTTATATTTCTCTTTAAAGAATGGAGGTGATGCATTGCTCAGTCTGGATGGTGAGGTGAACACTGTAAAAGTAAGTTTAATGATTTCTTTTTAAGAAAATGTTTTGTAAATTGTACATTAAATCTAAATGATGGGGCTTGCATGTTTGTGTGCAGACTGTGGAGCAAATGGACCTTTTTGGAGACATGTCCACGCCTCCCGATATCAACTCGCCCACGGTAAAGCGCATCCTAATTATCTTTCATGAAAATACTTTTTACTGATATTAACCAGAATTTTTGACTGACTATTTCCTGTATTTTTTATTCTGTGGTCAGGATGTTTGGAACAATCACACAGGGGTAAAGTGTCTGGTGCTTGGTTTATCCAATACCAAGCTTCACGTTAACAATGACTTATACCGTTTGGCCTCTAATTTTTTGTATTTTAGACACTATCTTCACTAACGGTGCACTAAAACGAGCCAGACCTTGCTAAAAGTTGTGACTAACAATACTACGCTAATAGCTTGCTTGCCATTAAAGAGTAGGATAGGCAGACCCTCCAGGACCTCGCAATGTTGCGACTGCAACTATTATCGCAAATTCAGCCAATTCCCGAGAATTCATTACTACTGTTTGATTTTGACCAATTACTGTGCAAGTTTTGATCAATCATTGTCATTTCCCGCATACGTCAGCGAACTCACTTCCTTGTTACGTGTTCCTCACATTTACCTTCAAAAATAACTAAATGATTAATGGTTAAAAAAAAGTTGGGTTTTTTTGCCTTCGTTTGAATTAATTGTTAAATAATCATTATAAAGGGGGACAAAATCACTAATTTTTCGCAACTTTTGACTTGCTCCCACAACTTTATTGCAACAAAACGGCTAAAAACACTGCATTTTCGTCAGAATTCTTTAGAAAAGCTGCCACAAAATCAGGCATTTTAGGCCACAACAATCTCAAAAAAGGCCCGCAAAATCCTGGAGTGACTGAATAGGGTGTCGTGAATTTCTTGTCTTGACATTATCTACTCTTTATAAAATGTTATGCCTGCCATTAAAACCTTATTATGAATGTACGTTTTATAAACTGACTTGGAATTGTTGGACTTCTCTTTAATGATGTATCAAACTTTTTCAACTTTCACAACATGAAGTACTAATTTGTTTTCCCTCATTTCTTTTTTCTCTTCTTTTTATCCTTCTATTACCCACCTTCTAAAATCAGCCTGACAGTGTTTTGTTGCTGGAACTTGCTGCTGTGATCGACGCCAATCAAAACCACCTTAAAAGGGATCGTTTTCTTTCCTATCCCACTGTCCCTTGCAACACACCCAATGACAAGTCATTTCCATCCTTGTTAGAGCTATTCCCTGTTCCAAGTCGTGACCCATTCAGTGCTGATCCCTTTTCTCCAACTAATGGCCAGATCAACTCATCAGTTTCATCCTTTTTGTCCAGTAATGGATCAGATCTCCAGGGCAGCCTTTTGCAAGGTCCAACAAAACATAATGACTCGGCCCTTAATATTCAGCTCGTTAGTGAACAGTTTAATGGTGACTTCTCACAGAAGAGTATGAATGCACTGGTTAAGCTTTCTTCAAGGGATTTGAATGGCAATAGCAATGCTTTTGTGAGTTTATCAGATTCAGTCCTGTCCTTTAATAATAACGCTTTAAACAAAATTATACCTGCTGTGCTCCAAATCCCTCCTTTATTATGTAATGGCATCGGGAAATCAATACAACCTGGATTTCAAACTCTGCCTCCCTGTAACGACACTGTGTTGCCCCTTGTGCAAAACGGTGGGGTGCCAAGTCTGTGCCCACCTCCTCCAAGCTCTAAAGGTAGCCGGGTACGGAGGAGAGAAAAGGTGAAAGTTTAACACTTGTGGAAATTATGGGCTGGGTGTACCACTCAATTGCATAGTGCAACTTCTACACAAAGTGGTCAGCTTACCCCATTAAATGTTCTGATTATTGATTACACGCAGTAGGTTGTGTAAAGCAGATGCTGTTTATCCATTAGCCACAATCAATTTCCATATACAACTTTATTAAATGCAATATGCATTGGCTTTAAAAAAAAAAGAAGAGCCCAGATGATAGACAAAACCTACAGCTAACAGCACTCATTTAAAATGTGCAGCTAATTTTTACTACAATGTCAATGTATTTTTGCATGCAATAAAGTTGTTTTTTTTTGAGATTTGATTGTGTCTGATGAGTGAAGACAATCAGCTTTACAAAACCAACTGTGTAATCTATGCTAACTGTCTGGTGAAATCTGTAATTCTTGACGTCATTCAGGAAAGATATTTTGTCATACATGTAGAAGTACAGTTTGCAATTTTGGGTGGAGCCTTGGTGATGGTGGTGATAGTGCTTGGACTGGTCAAGGTCTTATCAAACCTCTGGGACTTGTGCATGGGAATGTGGGAAGGTGACTTAAGCACAATCGTTCTGCATGTTTCTAAAGTATAAGTAAAGTCTATGGAAAGGAAAATTGTGTTTTGACAGACTCTCTGATATACTATGTTTTTAAGCAGTGTCCTTACATTTTTGTTCTTCCCCTACAGTCTCCTGGAAGTGACCTATTTGGGTCAGACTTATTTGCACCCCAAGCTAAGAGTGATGGTGCAGCCACAACTCAGTCTGGCTCGGCCATTCCTGCAGATCTGTTCAACCCTACATCAACATCTAAAGCATCACTTGGTCAGTGTTTAGCTCTTGACTTACCATAAGACCTTAATTTTGTTCTCTTCCAAACTACATTTTTAACTACTTGTTCTATTTCGCAACTTTAGGATCAATGTCACTGGGAACACTATCTCTTCCTCAGGGCCCAGGGACAAACCCTTGGGGTCAGCCTGCACCCGCTTTGTTTCCCCCACAGGGTCATGGGCCACAAATAGCATCTCCCAATTCCTTCCCGCCACCAGCATTTGGGGGACCATCAGTACCTCAGTGGGGACAGCAGGCACCGGCTCCTTTTGGTACTCCAGCTGCCACCCAAGCCTGGGGCCAACCAGTACCTGGAGCACCCACAGGTACCTGGCCCACACCTGGTCCTGTGCCAAACCCATTTCAAGGCCAGTTTCCTGCAATGATGTCTCCTCCGGGAGGAATGATGGCTATCCAGCAATCTGCTTTGATCCCTCCTCGCCCGCCTCCACGCCCCCCTGTTAAAGAAGATCCTCCTGTTGTTAAAAGTGCCTTCTCAGCCCTGGACCCCCTTGGAGACAAGGATAAGAAGAGTGGGAAGGACATGTTTAAAGATTTCCAAATGGCTAAACCTGGAAGCACCTCTCTGTCTGGCAGTGGCACCAATGGATCATTCGACCAGTACTTTTCCAGCAAAGTGGGTGTAGCCCAGGATGCTGCAGACCATGACGATTTTGACATCAACCAGCTCTCAGCAAAAACAGGTACTATTGTTTAGGCGTACCCTAAGCTTTTTCTCAATATTTGTTTTTTTTAAATAGTTGGGTGCAGATCCATGTGAACAACAGAGCAGTTGGTAGTGTAACGGTTAGCATGGTTTCCCTTGATCAGAAGGTCGGCAGTTTGAATCCTCGACTGGTTAAGGTACCGCTGAGGTACCATGACCAATGCATTGTCTCTAAGCACTGGTCCCTGGACGCTTCCCACTGCTCCTTCACAGACGGGTCATATTTCGTTGTACTGTGGTGTGGTGTGTTCACAGTGATATAATCGCTCACTTTCAAATGTTCTTTCAGTTTCAGACCCCCTCAAACCAGCACTTCAGCAGGCACCTGTCCCAGCTCAGCCTGCCGTTCTGACACCTTCTCCAGCAAGTGGACTCCTGGATGCAGCTTTCTCTCCTGACCCAACTCCGGCCTCATCAGTCCCAGGCCCTGTGTTGACTGACAGCTTTTTTGACGACACTTTTGGAAGCAACCCCTTTCAAGCCCCACCCTCATCTACAGTAAGAGAAGTCAAAGAAATTTAATAGTCACTAGAAACTAAGACACTAAATGCGAAATTTTTGACACAGTTGCTAAAGATATCTAATGGTTGAATAAAAATGCAATTTTAGTTGATCTAATTTCCTTAGCAACAACAGGTATGTGTAGGTTAGTGGACTTATGATGCTCTGTTCTGCAGAGTGCTCCAGCCAAACAGGCCAATGCTGATCCTTTCGGAGACCCATTTGGAGGAAATCCTTTTGCCTAAGATTTGTTCTACACTGTTATGGTTTGTGAAGTTCTGCTCATTCAAAAATAGTAAATTTTTAAAAGACTAATAAAATGTTACTACATTTTGAAATTTGGGTACAATTTGGATCCACATTTGGTTTTGATTATCAGTTTAACTGACAGTTTGGTTTTATTGGCAAAACTAAATGTCTGTGACTTCTGGGTTTGAAGAAAATGTACAGTTTATTTTAGTTACTAATTCATTGTTTTCTTGTTCTCCTTTCTAGTTTCTTCCTGCAACCGAAGTCTACACACCGAAAATGAGCTGCCTGGAGCAACAGGGTGAAGAATGTTGCACTTCATGAGTGCCTTCCTGTAGCCCACCTCCCCAAACAACACATCCCTCCTGAGACTTTTCTTTCCCTTTCGTAGCTGTTCTCAGGTCTGCCTGCCCTTTAGTAAATCAGCCCCCTTTGCGTCCCCAAGTGCCTGTGGTCATTCTAAGTTGATGTCAACTGAATACAGGAATGAGTGAGGTGATGACACCTGAGGAAGAAGAGATTGATTTTGGCTTAAGTCAGTTTCAGGGATTTTATGCACTTATTTGATAATGAGATGCTTTGTTCTTACTGTCTGCCATTAAAGAAAGCAAGAAGTAACGGCTGTCTCATGTTGCCTTTTTGTTCAGCACTTCCCCAAACCAATTAAATTGTTTTGAAGTGGTAGCATGCAGTGTCTCCATGAATTGCAAAACTGCATGATTCACATGTGATTTCCTAGGTTTAAGTATGCTATTTTTTAAAGTCATTTATGAGATTTTCCAAAGAATTTGGAATGAAAATGTAATCGAGTTTAGCAATAAGTCTCGCAGTGGCAGGGAATTACGTAATGCCTTACTGTGGTACTGTGCGCCCTTTGTTTGGCCCTTGACGTTGTTTACAAGGGAGCTGCATTCTTCTTGATTGATTGAGGATCGAGGGAGCATGCTGTTCCAGGCCAAGCAGGGAGTTTGCTGTTACTGTGGTGAGGCAAAGAGCACCACGATGTGAGCAGATTGCAGATGCCATCAAGAGAAGACGACCATCACCAGCGCACTTATTGTAATCTGCCAAGAATTTGCCATTATCCCTTTAGAGCTATTAATGTGGATGTGTACGTCAGACTTTAGCATCGGCGTGAAGACTCTTTCTCACCCTTTTGTTGAGGCTTGTGTTTTGGATGACTGCAAGTTCACGATTAGGGCCAAACGGCGTGCCACCATATAAAAAGAAGGTTGTATGTTTTGGAAAACCATAATATTGTATGACGACTCTGAATAATTAAGTCTAACAGAGAAGAGTTTACATCGAGCTTTTGCCATACTTCTGCATTACAAAGGATTCAGCTGAACAGTTGACCAGAAATATGCCTCGTCCTCTCTTCAAACGCAATGGGAGCTGGGACCATCTCCAGGACTGGCCCAAGTCGAGTCTTTTAAACCAGTGTGCTGGAGCACCATTTTTCCTTGATACGGGTGAGGCCAGCTGGCTGGATACAGCCAGAAAAACACTAGCAACATCGCCCTGGCCAGGTTTCTTGTGCTTTCCCTTGGTTTCGTCTCTTTGTCCGGAGATTCCATCTTCGTCTGGAAGTGGCCAGCCAAAGCAGTTCTCACACGCTGAATGTGACAGTACTTGGAGAATATGTCTAAATGTTGACCATTTTTGTCCTGAAGAGGTCACTGTCAAAATTAAGGAGGGCTACTTGGAGGTAACAGGTAAGACATGATTTGTTGTTACAGTGCAAAGAAGGTTGAAGAGATTTCCATGTCATTCAACCGGTCAACATTAAGAGATAAAGCCCAGCTTAGTCCAGTGAACTGATTTTAGCTGGTCAAAATCTTATGCTGGTCCTTAAAGACTTCTTTTATCAGGAAACCATTTGAAATAAAATTGATTGAGCTTTACGTACTAGCTAAATTGTGAATCTGCATTGCAGTCTTATTAGACAGCCCTCACTTTGGCTTTGATTGATCAAAACTGCAATACTATGTAATATATTTTAATATTGATATTAATGTTCGTGTTTTCATCCACAGGTAAACATGAAGAAATGCAGGATGAACATGGAATCATTTCCAGGAGTTTTACAAGGAAATACAAGTAGGACCAAATAATTTACAGAGTTTACAGAGTTTGTTCCCTGTTAAATATTTAAGACAACTCTTACCTTAATCTTTCCTGCTCTTCTCACATTTTATACGAAGAAATATTTTAGTAGTGCAAGTTTTACTTTATCTGTGCTGTGGTTTTACCATACTTGTTTGCAATTCCCCAGACTGCCAGTAGAGGTGGATCTTCAACAGACAACCTGCTCACTTTCTCCAGATGGAGTTCTCAAAGTGGAAGCTCCATTTGGTGCTCATTCCGTCAGCTTTCCTGATGAGACCGTCATCCCCATTGAGATGAAGCAAATTCAGTAGGTTTGGTCTTGTGAGCATAAAACAGCTTTATCACTTACAAAAGGGTTTATTTGCTTTGGCAATTTTGTTTGTGACTTTAATCAAAAGGTCAAAAGATTAACAGTAACACTGACTACTTCTGTCTAAGACCAATCGACAACAATTAAATCTGTTATATATTGTACATTGTAGGAAAAGCGTAACACATTTTTACATGTTTATATTTATGGGGTAACTAACTGAAAAACATTACTGCAATGTATTTTTCATTACATATTAATATTAATCTCTCAATAAATATGATTTGTTGGCATTTAAAAGTTAACTGTCTTGTTTACATGAGGATCATTTATATATGTATATTTGTGACTACTGTTGTGCATTATTAGGTTTTAGGTCTCTGTGTGTACGCTAAGAATGTAATACGCTAAGTCTTTTGACCAAGGTGTCAGATTTTTCACACCATATTTTACATTACAGCACTGGTCTGGGAAGCGGCTTGAAATATTCCATGGTGGCACACATTCAAAACACTGAATCACTTACCACAGTTCAGCAGTTATGAAACTTGTAATAAACTCTGAAAACCGTAGACACTAAAGATTAACTTTCCAATAACGTGCCCAGTTAAACATAGTACTTAAATTGTTAAAATCCCTTAGGGGTCATTATTACAGTGTAAACTTTATCAGTATATTATTCTTAAATGTTTCTTTGGTAGGGGTTGGTACTCTAGCCCGTTACTAGGCTGGTAGATACAACCCCAAATCAATATTGCAATTAACTGAAGATTTTGTCTTGATTACATTTAATCTGATCCCACATACAACAATGAAATAGCCACTTCAGAATATACTTAATGGTTTGAAACATAAAAAGTTAAACAGAGATAATTTATGCAGCTTTTTTGACCCATAATCTGTTTAAACAATGGACATAGGGAAACTAACAATAAAAAAAATGAAGTTTTAGCCTATTTAATATTTAATCCTATTATTATTATGGCTTGTTTTGATGTGTCCTTTGTTTAGTTTAGCCTGTGCAATGGTAATTTGCGTTTTATCATTCTGCTGCTGTCCAAGAGGCTCCAGTCGGGGCAGAAACGTCTGTCCAACTGTTTCACAAGCGTACTTGTGTGTCACTTTCTCATCCTGACACGGCTAATTCCGAAACCAAAGCTTTCCAACCTTTGGAGTTCCATATCAGGACAATCAGACACATGGCAGGAGGTTTTATCTTACACCCACCCATACTTGCACTGAAACTATTTTTGCAAGTGTTTCCCCACTCTCACTATCTAATGTAATGTGTATGTACATATATATATATATATATATATGTGTATA
>JAVGVS010000476.1:250000-280644 GCA_032718565.1 Distichodus sexfasciatus | reverse complement strand
GACGAGGCCGATCCTGAAAGCGGGTTCTTTTTTGGGGGCTGCTGCTGCTCAGCGGGAGGGCAACGGCAGCGATTCGTCTCTGTCTCGTTAAGCCGCGGCGGAAAAATAAAAGAGTTGTTAAGTAGCGCGATATGGGGGACTGAGAACGTTCCGGTTCTAATTAGGGGACGCGGGACGGAGGCGGCTACGTGTTAGCGGTAACGTGACAATTTTTCAGGGTTCTGGTTCGCCTCAAGAAAGTGTGACACAAACACACACAACCACACATGCACACACCCAAACACAGCGTCAACCATGAACATAAACGTAACCAAGTAGGGCTGTTACGATACATCGATTCAGTGATCAACGAGTCCATAGCATCGACTTGAAATGAAAACATCGTTCAAAGATGATATTTCAGTAGCTTTTTGTGATTTGATATGAATAGAAGTGATGATGTTAATTTAGCATTTGATATTGTATAATTTTTAATCGAAAGAAAATCGTATCGTAACAGACTTTGTGATTTGTGACCCTCCACGGCAAAACCAGTCGCTTGTCACAACGGAGGTTTCCGAGAAAAACGAGCGTTTATGTTGCGTGGGGTAAAATGTTGGATTTGTTGTTTTTAGTGTTTTGAAACAGTGGAAGGTCTATACTGTACTGTTGTGAATAAATTTGGCTGAAAAACTTACCCTTTCCATCCTAAGTCATATGTCGTCCCATTCATTCATATAGCTATCGTTTTGAAGCTTGATTTATGCCCTTTCATGAAAACATAACTCAATTTTGAAAATTTGCGACAAGCAACTGGTTTTGCCGTGGAGGGTCACATATCGGCAGACGTCGAATCGCTGTCTGATGAATCAATATATGTAAACTTGTGACGTACACCCCTAGGAGCCAGTAGTCATCGTAAGGGAGTCAAAGGAAGGACCTCACAGCGATAGCAAGACTGTGCTGTGTGTGTGTGTGTGGTGTGTGGTCTACTCCGCGGGGACTCGGTGTGATGCATGTCTTTAATAACAGTCCATTAGCGCCGGGCTGCTGTAACAGGCGCTCCCTTCTTTTCTGGTAATCTGCTGGAAACGAGCGCCGATGGCTCGTGAAACGGAGGCCGTTCTGCCCATTTTCCCCGGGAGAAATGACTGGTGGGCCGCTCCTCCCCCTCCACCTCCCAGATCACCCCAACATCGCTATCCGCTGTGTATCGCTCCTCTGCTCCTGGGGTTCCGAACCCCCCAAAACCATGTCTGTGCACCGCAGGGAGACCAAAATGGTAACCAGGTGGCCCAAAGCGTCCCAAGCAAGAGACATGAAAATGCTGGACTCTTTCCAGATCTGCTTATCTCTCTCGTTTCTGACCGCCGTCCCCCTCTACCCCCGCCAAAGAGAAGGAAAAACAGAGGAAAAGAATTTGGCCATTGAGATTTCCGTCAGAGGTTCTGGCAAAGCTGCCACGATGTGATTGAGCAAGCGCTTGGGACACAGCCATCGCAGCGAGCGGAGGTTAAACAAAGAAGCGAGAGAGAGAGAGCAGCAGCAGCAGCAGCAGGCACCAGATCAGTCGGCGGACTCGTAAAGCTGTTGCTTTCCACAACAGACGAATTTGTCACGCGGCTCCTGGCTCCTTATTCTTTTTCCCCTTTTTACGACAGATCTTGCTTTCCGCGTTCCATGCACGGCCCTCACTCACAAGTGGGGTAGATCGTGATGATGAAGTGGGATGGCGCAAATGAGGAGGCTGTCTGGGAAATAATTCAGGAGCTGAAGGGGGATCTAACATTTGACATTTAGCAGATGCTCTCATCCAGAGTAACACAGGAACCTCCTTAGAGCAACTTGGAGGTCTTGCTCAGGCGCCCTGTGGTGGTCGTTCTGGCAGAAGGACCAAGCAGGATTTACAGCAACAACCTCTTGGTCTGGAGGTGAGAATCCTGCCAGGGGACCATCAGCATCCCCGTGGTAAAAGATACGACATGATGCTGGTTTAAGGACCAGGAAGTTGTGGTTCGGAGTCTGGCTTTATCCCTCATCCAGCACTACCCTCGCTAGGGCCCCAGCGCAAGACCCTTAGCCCCAAGTTGCCGCAGGAAGACTCCATAAGAGCGCCTAGAAAATGCTGTAAATGAAGCTCTCCATCCAACGGCCTGAAAACTAGCCTGGGGTGCGTTTCCCAACGGCATAGACAACATTAGCATCAAACACAGTGTACGCTGGCAACTAACATAGCGTGTATTAGCAACTAACATAGCATGTATTAGCAATTAGCATAGTGTACATTCGCAATTAACATAGTGTACATTAGCAACTAACACAGTGAGCATTAGCAACTAACATAGCATGCATTAGCATCTAACACATGTGTACATAAGCAACCAACATAGCAGCATTAGCATCTAACACGTGTACATCAACAACCATCATAGCATGCATTAGCAACTAACACAGTGTGCATTAGCAGCTAACAGTGTACATTAGCAATCAAAATAGTGTCCATTAGCAGCTGACAAAATTTGCACATTAGCAACTAACATAGTGAACATTAACAACCAACATAGCATGCATTTGCAACTAACACAGTGTTCATTAGCAGCTAACATAGTGTGCATGACCAATTAACATAGCGTGGATTAGCAACTAACATAGCATGCATTAGCAACTAACACTGTGTGCATTCACAACTAACACAGTGTACATTAGCAATTAAAATAGTGTCCATTAGCAGCTAACATAGTGTACATGACCAATTAACATAGCGTGCATTAGCAACTAACACTGTGTGCATTCACAACTAACACAGTGTACATTAGCAATTAAAATAGTGTCCATTAGCAGCTAACATAGTGTACATGACCAATTAACATAGCGTGCATTAGCAACTAACACTGTGTGCATTCACAACTAACACAGTGTACATTAGCAATTAAAATAGTGTCCATTAGCAGCTAACATAGTGTACATGACCAATTAACATAGCATGCATTAGCAACTAACACTGTGTGCATTCACAACTAACACAGTGTACATTAGCAATTAAAATAGTGTCCATTAGCAGCTAACATAGTGTACATGACCAATTAACATAGCATGCATTAGCAACTAACACTGTGTGCATTCACAACTAACACAGTGTACATTAGCAATTAAAATAGTGTCCATTAGCAGCTAACATAGTGTACATGACCAATTAACATAGCATGCATTAGCAACTAACACTGTGTGCATTCACAACTAACACAGTGTACATTAGCAATTAAAATAGTGTCCATTAGCAGCTAACATAGTGTACATGACCAATTAACATAGCATGCATTAGCAACTAACACTGTGTGCATTCACAACTAACACAGTGTACATTAGCAATTAAAATAGTGTCCATTAGCAGCTAACATAGTGTACATGACCAATTAACATAGCATGCATTAGCAACTAACACTGTGTGCATTCACAACTAACATAGTGTACATTAGCAATTAAAATAGCATACATTAACATCTAACATAGCATGTATAAGCAACTAACATAGTGAACAATAGCATTTAACATAGTGTCCATTAGCAACTAACAAGGTGTGCAACTAACACAGTGTTGCTTACATAGTTAGCAACACGTTAGCAGCTATGCTTTTGGTTAACGCACCCCTGGTCTGGTGAGAAGCCGTCTATCAGAGCGCACTACGTCTGATTACACCTCTTTCCCCTTTCGACTGAGTGTGGCCTCGTTTTTAAAGTGCCTAATCGTACATCATAATATTCCACAACCCTCCGGAGCGCTGAGCCGCCGCGTCTAAAGCCGCTGCTGCCCCCTAGTGACGAGCCATGGGCGCTAGCGGGGCAGGGGCAGCGGCGCTCGGCCCCTCGTTTAGCATGCCACACAACGAGCAGCTGGTGCTTGTCAGCGGGGAGGAGGCGGGGGGGGGGTCGCGGATACCTGCTTCCTGTGGTCCCCGGCAGATGGCCCCTCGCTTTCTGGCACCGCATTGGCAGCCCCATTTAAACTCCCCCTCCCCACCCACACGCGGACCCCCCTCCCGGGTTAAAGTAAGCTCTCCCCCTGGGCCAAATTAGAGCCCATTAACTTAGTTACTCACAGAATAGCAGAAAGGGCTCGATGGGCGTCTCCGTCTGATCCGGGACCTGTCTTTTTCGCCGGCAGACTTTTCACAGCGTGTCATCGATTCCAGGCGGAAAAGTCTGCAAGACAATAGGCCACCTGACTGACATGAATTATAATAGTAATGCGGCGTTTCTTGCCACTCGAGACCCCGCCAACCTCGGAGAAAGGCATAATGGGAAATGACAATGGCCGTGGTTATGACTGCGTCTACATATATTATAGCTTTTGTGCGATCGTCCTCACAATTATGAGACTGCGGGTGGGGTGGGTGTCTGGCCGTGCTTCCCAGCGGGTGCAGAAAGCCAGCGTCAAGACTAGGAATATGAAAACAACATTTAAGATTTATTGCGGACTTAATTGACATAGCCGTTGACCGAAATCCAGTCCCGCTTATTATCACCGCCACGCTCTGTGATTGATGGCAAATTTCATTTTTTCCGTACCAGGCCAGAGAAAGCAACAGCATCCTGTCGTGAAGACATGGTGAAAGCAGTGATTTTGAGGCTGGACCACATATGATCTCACATTCTGATTCACTTACCAAGTCATGATGAGTCAAAGCCACAAATACGAGCTCTGTTTTTCGCTACCCTGGAACACCCAAATTACCCAAGGGGACAGGAAAACGAGGTCTTGGACGACGGATATCAGCAGCATTGACTGCTTTTCCCGAAGACACTATCCATCCGAGAGCGGCTAGCAGAGATGGGTAGAGATAGTCGGTAAACGTAAACAAACATACGCATGCGGCACATCGCCGACAGAATCTCGTGTAAAAATCTCAAACAACAAATTCCACCTAAACAACACAATTCCAACACCAAACACTTAAATAAACAGAGAACAAAAACACTGCGTAGGTCTACGTGGAAGAAATACGGCTGTGGAATCTATACTACTATGACTAACCACGCATACCGTATATCAAGCCCAGACTCCGCAGATTACGCAGATAATGTGGGTTTTTTTTTTTTTTTTTTTTTTCTTTTTCTGCTGTGTTGCATCTTCCTTTATTCTGACCCAGTAACATGTAGCTGATTCCACAGTAATCTCACAAGTGTTACCTTTATAATGACACCAAAAACATAAAAATAGACATTATGGTTGCTGAGATATAGACATTTTTTGAGCAAAAACCTGTCTCAGGGCTTAAAGGGTTAAGTTCAAGTAATTGTTTTAAAAAATACTTACGTATCTAAAGTACACCTTCTTTCACCGCATTGTTGCATTATTGCCACAATACTCATGCTGCGTTGCATTTGCTGTTGGATCCGAGATTACGTCACATCCAGTAAAAATCTGAATCTGAAAATTAAAAAAATCGGAATTTACGTCTCAAGTTGCTGAGCCTGTTCACGTTTCTGTTCAGCTATCTAGGCTAGTCACTTGCGTTTGGAAACATCAACCAGCCACTTTAGCATCGACACATATTTCACGAACTCACACTATTACGTAACAAATCATCAAGAGTCTTTTGGGCTACAAGCTATTTTTCCGATTATGGAATAGCAGTAGTTCTCATAAACGTTTGAAAAGGAGCAATGCAGGTTAGCTACCAAATTTTTGACCTTTCAATCTGGAGGGCAACAAACGATTGCTTAATGCTACGTTCAGACCAGAATCGCTGAAAAGGAGCGTTGCTGTTAAATGTTTTTGTTCGCTCTTGTCACCCATCATTTGAATGTTGGATCTTGCTTAAAGGAGCCGCACACTTTTAGCTTGTAGCTGTGCTGTTGTTGCTGTTGTCCAGTCCAGAAAACTATATGAGGTACTGAAATACAAGCGGTCTGGACAAGCAGAGGCTAATCCATCATATTACAGCCAAGAACAGAATTACGTAAATGCAACAATAATTCAGTAGCATTGTACTCAGACGCTTCATCCCACGACTGTACTTTCTTGTAACGATCTCTGAAGGTGATCTCGCCATAATCAGCTTTTCACATGTCATTTTAGATCAGAACAAAAGTACGCCAGGAGCCATAGTTTTTGACTATGTTCTTTAGGAACCTCGCAAGCAAAGAACGTCTACATTTCGATCGGTTGCTGGTCGTTTACAGCCAAAACACGACATAACTCATTTGCATGAAGTTAAGCTGCCTTCAACTTTTTTTGTCGCTCTAGTTGACGAAACTCGTTGCTTTTGTGGTTCTGAACGCTCTTGTCAATATAAAGTTAATTACTCCCGCCGATTTGACAGCTTTAGTTGTTTTTGGTGTAAACATAGCATTAGTCGTTGGGAATTCCAGGAACAAGAGCTAATTTCACCTAAAACATCTAGCAGCTTTAGTAAAACAGGCAGAAAGAGGAAACCCGGAAACCCGCCAGGAGCTTCACTTCCACAAACCCAACTAAAACTCCGCCTCCGGCTAAAAAGAGCAAGAAATTTACCATCGGTTCAAGCAAGCAGTAAACCCAGCCGCACAAAATGGCCTTCATAGCTGCTGGTGCTGAGCTTTATGGACCATGGAGTGTGTCTGGCTTACACTGTTGCCCACAGCTCAGAAGGACCAGGATGACAAATAGCTGTAATTAGAGTTGGAGACCGTCAGCAGCAGGAAGCTTTATTAATACAAAGCGAGACGTGGCTCTTCACGGTGTCCCACACCTTGGAACCTGGCTCAGCGTTTAGCATTGGGAATAAAGCAGGTGCAGTTTTGTACTCATGTTCCAAAGATAAGAAACGGAACTGAAACGTAGAGGGTGCACGATTGAGAACATCCAATCCAATCCAATCCACCTTTATTCCTATAGCACTTTAAAAACAACACAGTTGACCAAAGTGCTGCACACATACCGTACTGTGCAAAAGTTTTAGGCAGGTGTGAAAACATGCTGTAAACAAAGAATGCTTTCAGAAATATAAATAATGTTTATTTTTATCAGTTTACAAAATGCAAAATGAGCGAACAAAAGAAAAATCTAAATCAAATCAATATTTGGTGTTTGCCTTCAAACCAGCATCAATTCTTATAGGTACACTTGCACAAAGGCAGGGGTTTTGTAGGATTATAGTCATTATATTATTTTGTAGGATTATAGTCATTATATTATTTTGTAGGATTATAGGATTATAGATCTGTGGTTAGTTCTCCAAGATGTTTGGAACAACCTACCAGCCGAGTTCCTTCAAAAACTGTGTGCAAGTGTACCTAGAAGAATTGATGCTGTTTTGAAGGCAAAGGGTGGTCACACAGCTCCTGGCTCTTCATTCTTTTTCCCCTTTTTACGACAGATCTTGCTTTCCACGTTCCATGCATGGCCCTCACTCGCAAGCGGGGTAGATCGCCATGATGATGAAGTGGGATGGCGCAAATGAGGAGGTTTGATTTAGATTTCTCTTTTGTTCATCCACTGCATTTTGTTGACTGATGAAAATAAATGATTAACACTTCCATTTCTGAAAGCATTCTTTGTTTACAGCATTTTATCACACCTGCCTAAAACTTTTGCACAGTACTGTATAAAATACAAAGTAACACATAACGCCATAAAAATAAAATAAGCAAAGTAGAAACACTAAAACAAACAATAAACGTCAAAGTAAAAATCAACATCTCAAACTGAATTAAAAGCCAATGAGTCGGCCTGCCTGATGCGCAAAGGTAATTCATTCCACAGTTTTGGAGCGGTGACTGAGAACGCACGGTCCCCTCTAAGTTTCCTCTCTGTTTTAGGGACGACTAACAATAGCTGATCTGCTGACCTAAGAGAACGCGAAGGAGCATACGACTGAAGCAGAAGCAGAAGGCCATGAAGACATTTAAAAACAAAAAGAAGAATTTTAAAATCAATTCTTAAACGAACCGGAAGCCAGTGAAGTGATGCCAGAACTGGAGTAATGTGCTCACATTTTTTTTCATCTCACATCTCACGGTTCCATTCCATTACGATTCTTGGGCTCACAATTCGATTCAAAATTGACTCACGGTTCATAAGCGATTCACGATTCAATACATAGATGAGTTTGTTTCCAGATTGCAGTTTTGCGTTACTTTTCCCATTTGACTGTTGCAGATCAACAATAAAATCACACTGAATCATATGTAGTTTACTGAAAGCAACGCGTACTGACTGCACTTCCTTCATGTTCACACAGAGGACGTCTATCTGGACAGATTTCCACACTGTGCTAACTCTAGGATTGGCGAACTGAACTTGTGTTGGGGTAAAAAGTAAACCAGTGCTATCATGTCAGCTGAAAAATATGAATCAATTATTTTGGAATGTACAAATCGATTTTGAATTGCTACTCCTACTGAAACGTCGTCCTGACACGTTGAACTTGACTACTGCGAAATGTGACAAATTTAAAGTCTTCCATTCTGAAAAGAAGAAAATGCTTAAAATCTCATTTTTGACCTCACCGATGAACATACTGCTCTTGGCAAATAATTTGACAAGCGAGCGTTGAGTCATCATGACCGTTTAAAATCTGGGCAGCCTCTGTCATCTGCAGTTAATTATATAAAACATCAGCTCACCCTGTCATGCACTTTTAGATATTTTTCTTGTCATCCGTGTCTGAAAACCGTCTCCACTCTGTAATAAAAGTGAGCAGAGCATCGAGCTGTAGCAAAACCAACATGGCAGCGTTCCATCGGATCTCTCGTCGCTCTAAAGTGCGAGTTTGTTGGCTGATTTTTGGGTCACGTTCGGGTTAGGGGGTTTACGGTGGGATCAGTGGTGGGTTTACACTGATCGGTCATAACGCTGCTATGCACTGAATGTTCCGACACCTTTCTATCGGGACCAGCGTTAACATTTGCAACAACTTGGGCTAAGGTAGCTTTTCTATGGGTCAACTTCACTCCCCAAGGGACAGCAGTGAGCCGCGGACGTCCGTGACCCTGTCGCCGGTTGACCAGTTGTCCCTCCTTGGATCTTTTTTCTTTTTTTTTTGGGTGGCTGCCACAAGACCTGAGCAGTTTTTAGGAGATGCTCTGACCCGGTCGTCCAGCCATCGTCAAAATTGAAGCCGTTTTTTAAAGCTCCTGACCACTCAACAAGGAACGTCACACACGTCACAGAAGAACTGTCAGATGTTCCTTCAGATGAAGCGTTCAAATGGGAGCTCGTTAATCGAAAGTCTCGTTTAGAGACTCAACTTCCTCTCAATCAGATTAGAATTTTCAATATGCCTAGAACCTGGTAGTAAACATCGAACGCAGATGACCAATAAGCGCTTCAACCACGGAACACGACCCTTGGGTTCGATCGCGGACGGAAGGCCCGATTCCGCAGTAGACCGAGACCCGGAGGGAGACGACCCCTGTGCCCATGTCATAACGAGCCGGCGTAATTAAGACCCCGGCCAACGACGAAGCAAGTTGATAACGGAGAAAGCAATTCAATTAGCCTCCTCTTATGGCTTCTACTTCCAGACACTCAGGAAACAATTAAGTCCCTCTTAGCATGGCTAATGGTCTCGAGTCTGGCTTACTCGGCCTTATTCTATTAATAACCCACCGACCCGTGAGGAATCGTCCAGCGATGAAGACGTAACGTCAGGAGCCATTTAGGAAATGGCACTAGCAGACTCTTTGTTTAGATGACAGACCGAAGGCTGGAGACGTCGCCGAGAGATTTCCGTATCGCTCAAGCCAAATCCGTTTACAATTTGAAGGCCTGAAAGATGGCAAGAGCTTCGTTAATGGGGATTAATCGGTGCTTAAATTGAGTTCGTTGACTGGGCTCATTTGTTTGCGTTCTTCAGGACGAGTGCAGTAACGTTGGATTTTTAGAAGTTTTCTTTCTCACTGCAGTGAAAGTAACCACTTTAACCCATTCAGGGGCCACCCCTTTGGTGCACTGGTACCTGAAAGGGAACTCTACTCATTAAAGAAGACGCGACGCCGACACAATCAAACGCAGCATCTGCACTTTCCTTCCTGACTCACGTTTGGTCGCCCGCTTCCTTGCCGGCGAAAAACGAGGTGAAAATGAGAGTTTGCACAAATTAAACGATTCTGTCCGTCTCCAGTCGAGGGAAGCCACTCCTCTGCCCGTGTGGGACAGGAAGCCAACAGAAGTGCAAGCTGAACTTTGACACGTCTGGGTCAAATGTGCAAAGGGTATCTGGTCTGGTCTGGTCTGGTTTTGCTACGTTTGTTCTAGCATCTATGAAGTGGAAAAGCCGAAGTAAATGTGTTTTGACACGAAAAGGGTCAAGGTTTCCTGATCGTTGGTTGAAGCGCTCTGGTCTTCTGAATTTCTGGATTCACCAACTTCTGAAATGGCTTAAAACAACACAAAAAAGCTTTAAGAAACATTTGTCAGATTGTGGAGTTGTGAGTAACGTATTTCAAAAGTAACACAATTACAGCATCACTTTTTGCTATAACGCAGTAATGTAAAGCGTTACTAACAGAGATCTGACCGATCCGATATGTGGATGGTATCAGTTTGATAACGGGCTCGAACAGCTGGATCGGGTATCGGTGGCATTGGGCCGATCTGTGTACGCTCAATTCCTTATGCATGGGAAGTGCCACTGCGGTAAAGTAGAGCTGAAACCATTGTTCCAATAACTCAAATAATTCTATTACAAAAAATGGTCGATGCAATTTTTCTAGAATCGGAGCTTCATTTAATCCATTTTACTCGCTAGAGCAGCTCCGCTTGTATTTCACACGGACGCTTCATAGTGACACAACGTTTCCAAGACGATGTTCCTGCACTAAAACAGGAGTAAATGCAGAAAAACTCATAAATAACATTTTTGGCGATGTAAACACACACTCTGTGTTAATGACCGTGTGCACGAGCGCCGTTACTCGCTAAAACGCTCCAGTTCGGTCAAAACGTTGCCTTTATCACCGACACAAACCATATTTTAGCTGATAAATAACCACAACAACCAGCATTCTACTCACTATTCTGCCGCTTATTTATCGGTATCAGATCGGACATTAACAAAGTGGTGTCGTGACATGTCTAGTTACTAACAGATTTTCAGTAATATTATACTCGTTACACACTCGAAACTGTGTTGTTTTGTTTCTATTAATAAAACCAGCAACATCTCGAGACCTTTGGCGCAAGATGAAAAATAGTAGCTATTACAGTCAACATGCTGCAGCACATCGCCCTCCACTGGAAGTAGAGTGAACTGCAGTAAACTACATTTAAACATTTTATAATAGCTTTCACACTTATTTTGGTGAAAGTAACTTAAGCGTAATGTAGGAATAATATTGTAATGTAAGCAATTACTTTAAAATTACTAGAAATCTATAACTAATTACATTTTGGAGTAACTTGCCCAACGCTGTTTACAGGTTTACAAGTCCCACAATAACTATGAAGCATAGTACTGGACCCTGCTGGACTATAGAGTCTTGGTTGACGAGGTTTCTCAGTAACACACTAAACTCTACCTCGTGATTTATTAAATGTACATTAGACTAAAACTGCACTTGTTCCGTATTTCAGCGCCGAGTGAAGACACGTCAAGCCTAAGCTTCTTACTGGATTAATGAAGCAGCTTGGTTTGCATTTGAATGTTTTTCCTTCTCGTTCCAAGCGACGTGCAACCAAGTGAGACCAAGCCGAATCTTTTACCCCCCACTATCAATATTTAATATGTCAAAGAATTCAGCACAAAACCTCAAATACCTTCGTTTATCTCTCAAATGGGGCAAAGCGATCCCCGGCATGGGCGTTATTATTATTATTATTATTATTCTCGTTTCTCCTGATGACTATCTGCTCTGGAATATCTCTGGAAGGCCGCAGTACGGGAGCATTAGCATTCCAATGCCTTCGTCAGATATATTATACATGAATACGTTCATCTGCTCTTTTCCAGCAGCACTTAAGGGAATTACACCTGCAGCTGGTTTCTAAATGAGGAAAGTCTTTACATTATCTCTTGTTCTTTCTGACTCTCAGGTATTAAAAGTTGATGATTTATACTTGTCAACAACTCAGACCGGGGATTGGTAATAAATCAGTTTTACAAATAAGCTTGTAATTTTTTTTAAAAACAATTTAAAAGGCAGACAAAGTGCCTTTTAAAGTATATAAAAGATAAATATAGCCATCGTTCCTGAAACGTTTTCAGATCTTTCGCTGCTGTTCTTCACGTCGAGTTTTATTCAGATTATTTAGACACGTGTTAATAGACGTCTTATTTTTAAAAATTTAAAATAAATATGTACTGTGCTTTTCTTTATTTTTTAAATATTCCATGTGAAGCTGAACCGATGTCTTCCCTCTGACTCACTTTTCTCATCCTCTTTTTTGTTGCTTTTCTTTTCTCTTATTGCTACATTTTTTAAACTCCTCTCTAGCTCTTCTCTCCTCTTCACTCGCCCTTCTTCATGTCTCAGTTTTCCTTCTTTCCCTCCGTTACTCTGTTTCTCATTTATTCTCATCTTTCTATTACTTCTCCCCTTTTTGTCCCTTCTCTCTTTTTCATTTTCTGCATCTTCTCGTCTCTTCTCACCTTTCTGCCAGTTTTACTATTTCATCCTCTTTCCGTATTTCCTCCTCGCTCATCCCCCCTTTCTTCCAGCTTCTCTTCTTGTCTCTTCTTCTTCTCTTTGATTTCTCAATTCCTACATTGTCTATTCTCTCCCATTCCTCTCTTTGTTTCTATTTCTTCTCTTCTTTCTTCTATCATTTTCTCTTTTCTTCTTTTTCTTTTTCTCTCTTCTCCCTTTCTTCCAGTTTTCCGTCCCGTTCTCTTCGCTCTCTTCACTCCCATCTCTTCTCATCTATTCTCTCTCCTCTTCTCTTTCTCTCTTCTTTTCTCCCCTTTTATTTATCTATTTAATTTCCCCTGCATTGTTTTGCTTTCTCCTTCCCTTTCTTCTCTTATTTTTGTTTGTTCTCTCACTTTGTCTTTTCTTCTTATTTTTTTTTCTACCCCTCTCTCTGTCCTCTACTGTTTTCTACCTGAAGTCTCCCTCCACTGCATGTTCAACTCAATCATGGAAACTCGAACTCAACTCTGGAAAAGGTTTTGTGACTCTCCAACAATCACATTTAACATTCATTCATTCATCACCTCATGTAATAATAACAAGGCCCAAGTGGCCGCCTGAAATAATAACGCTAAATCCTGGTTAAAACGCCACCGACGTCGTGGACGCTACAAGCGAGAGCCGCTTCACATCCTGCCTTTCTTCTCCTATTTCCCGGGTCTCTGTGTGGAGCTTTTGGACGGGGATTTGGCAGGAATTTTAGGAGCTTCACCTGAAGAGGAAAATAAAAATCTCCCTGTTTTGAGGGCATCTGAAGGGAAAACAGGATTTTCTGCTCAAGGACCTTTGTCACCTCTGGATTTATCTGTTTTCAGATGTTAATCTGCCTCTTTGTCTTTCCATCCGTCTGCCTCTCGCTTTCTCTCTCTCTCTCATGTGGAGTTTGATTTTCACTTAAGTGCTCATAGATGAAATAAAGAATAAAAATGAAACCTGTTTTTGACAAATCCATCCAAAGCTAAGCTTCTCTTTCTGCATCTTCCTCTCTCTGTTCTCCGTCCTCTTCTTTTCTCTAGCCTCTTTATTTTTGTCGCTATTATTTCTCTTCTCACTTTTGTTCCAACTTAAAAAATATTAAATTGTAAGAAAAAAAAGGCAAAAAAACACTTTTAAAAATCTGATACAGAGCAATACAGAGAGCAAAAAAAAGACTGAGAAAGATAGAATACAGATAGAGAAAGACAGACTAAGATAGATAGATAAATAGTCAAAACATGTTTTAAAACAATATATATATAATATATAAATACATTATTTGTTTGAAATGCATGTCATTAATATTTATTCATTCATTTATGTAAATATGATGTAACATGATATTTTCCTTTTTACCTTTACATTTTTTCAGCTCAGCAAATAGAGCAACACTGACCTCTGCTGTCTTGTTTATGTCTCTGTGCCATTTTATTTCTTTACTCAATATTATTTACACATTTTCCTTGACTACCTATAAATGTCAGAAACCTGTAATTGCAAGTGTAAGTGTAATCCTGTAAAACTCCAAAACCTGAGACTAAGCTAGAAAAACCCCCAAATGCCACTGATATTTCTTTACAAAGCCTTTAATTAACAGAGATTACGTGTTGTCGTCCAGAAAAGAGAAATGTTTATAATTAAACGACAATTAAATTTTATTTATTTATTTATAAGATTTGTTCAACTTAAAATAACACTAGAGTTAAACCATTTCGGTATATATACCTCTTGTAGAATTATTGAAATTAATCACATAACTTGATGCAAGCCTTGATGCAGATGTGGACGATTCTGCATCGATGCAATGGCAGCTCGTAGTCGATCCGCTGTCCCCTAGCGGTCTACATGCAGTCCCCTTTACTGCAGAACTCACTTTATAAAATTATTCCTTTTTTTATTTTTCAAAAACATTCCAACTGGTTGGGCATATTTTGAACATTGGTCTTATATATCTTTCTTGGTTACCTTCTAACTAACTGTATCTGCAGAAATCATTGAAAAGTATTGCACCGACTCTTCTTCTCCACTGCTGTTATAATATCTGCACAAACTAAATGTCAGTCTGTTTTAAGAATGCTGTTTTATTAATAGACTGGATATAGAATTTTTCATATTGAAACTGTTACTAACCTCTTGCACATAGTGTAAAAGTCAATTTCCACTTTTGTAGGTTAATACTGCATCTAAATTCTCTCTTTCTACTTCTATTTTCTAGTACAAGTTTAAAGTTTATATTTAATGCTCATTTTCTAGATTTAACATGTATATTTTTGTATTCTATGTATATACTTTTTGTTAGATTTTCTTTTTATTCCATTTGTTCTTTCTTCCTGTTTTTTGTTTTTATATGTAAATTGGAGTCCACGTCATCTCGTCTCTCTGCATATCTGTACAGTATATAGCAGAAATGACAAAATTACTTTGACTTTTGATCTTTATGAATAATGAATTTAATGCACATATCTAAAAAGTAGTATAAAAATACTTCCTTCAACACTTAGTCTGAGTGGGGGTCCCTGGGACAGAACCAGTTGTATCATAATGACATTGCTTGGTGATTTTCTGGCTGTGGCATAAAAATTCAGTAGCAGCTATAGCTGCCCAATCTGTGATCCATGTGCCCAATCTCGTGCAATGTGAGTAATTTAGAAATTACTAATAAAAGATTGCATGCATGTCGAGATATCGAATCCAAATCGCTGATGTGATAATCGTAATCGCAAACCTGACCTCTGTTGTCTTGTTTATGCCTCTGCCATTTTTCTTTCTTTAATTATAATTATTTAACCCTTCTGTTATGTTAGTTTCTCAGGAACACCAGTGATGTTCATGGGTCATTTTGAACCGGGGTATGTTTATCCAAAAGAGTCAGAAACACAAAGAATCCCAATAAACCTTGTTTATATCTCATTATTAACTCCATTACTAACCATTTCAATCAATATTTGGTGTAATGGTGTCATTTACCTCTCACAGATCATGGTTTTAATGAGGATAAGTCACTCGTTTCCATAAAATGGCATTTTATAACTTTTTTAAATGTACATAGGAAAGACCTACATCTAAAACACAATAGTTTTACGTGACATTGATTGTTTTAAATTGAAATTGACCCGAACAGTAAGTATGTTGCCCATATGTGAAATGACCCATTTTCATTTTATATGTTGATTACCCTTATTAAATTATTTTTTAAATATTTTCTTTTATTTACAACGGGTCAAACTGACCCGCCACATAACAGGAGGGTGAAACTCTTTCAGCCTCACGTATGCAGAATTACTTGAGTACTGTACTTAAGTAGGGTTTTTGAGTATCTGTACTTCACTTGAGTAGTATTTCATTTGGAAACTTATGACTTCCACTTCACTACATTTTTAAGACAAATAATGTACTTTTCACTTCACTACATCTCTATCAAGGTTCTCCTTACTCATTACTTTCAAATCTGTGGATGAAGTGGATGTTATTCCACCTTTTCTAAAAGGTGATTGGTCGCTTGGCAGGTGACAGTCTGTCAGTAATCAGTAGGGTTACGTCACACCTGTAGACTGTAAATATAAAACCAAGTTCAGACAGGTCTGCTGTTTTCTGTCTTGATTAGAACATTGCTGCTGTTGGAAAGTCATGAAGCTGGAGGTGTAGAGCTGGGTTTTAAGCAGGTTGGAATGTTGATGTAATGTTCTGAGCTGCATTTACAGCCATTGCACTGTACAATTAAGTATTGTAAGTGTTGTGGCAATAATGCAACAATACTGTGAAAGAAGATGTACTTTTAATACTTAAGTATTTTTAAAACAAGTACTTCAGTACTTTAACTTTAGTAAAGTTTTGACTGTATGACTTTCACTTGTATTGGAGTAACATTTGACTAGTGGTATCTGTACTTTCACTTGAGTAATGTAGTTAGCTACTTTGCCCACCTCTGCACGTATGTCAGAGGAAACCTGTAACTGCAAGAGTAATCGTAACTGTAATTGGGTAAAACCCCAAAACCTGAGACTTAAGCTGGAAAACCACCAAAATGACACTCGTATTTCTTTACGAAAGCTTTCATTAAAATGTGGGGATGTTCATATTTGACGTGAGGATCAGCGTCTGTAATAAAAGACTTTATCTGTACTGACGGTTCAACGGGCTGTGTTTCAAACCGCCACGTTAGTTAGTGCACTACTTCGTCGTTACGTTTCACGTTAGTGCACTACACAGCACAACACAACACACGTCCCCGCTGCACGAAGCGTAATAATGCACTACGCAAACAAACGAGTCGGGTCCCGTCCCATTCCGCACGTTGGCGCGCTTCTCAGATTTCTAGGTCACATAAAGCGCGGGAATTGGAACGATACCTTATCAGTAACGAAAAAACGTTTTAAAGGGTACGTTCCACACCGGCACGTTACAACACTACATTCTCGTTAGTGCGCCACAAAATTTCACTTCGTAGGGCGCTACATCGTCGGCAAAGTTATGCAAACGCGCTATGTTCCACACCGGCACGCTAGTACACTACCTCATCGGACAGGACGCGTCACGCTCTTGCGCACTTCGTAGGGTGCCCACACCGTCGTGAACAAACAATTCGGGCCCCGTCCTAAATCGCTCTCCGACGTACTCGGAAGGTAACAAGATCGTATCTTTATGGAAACCGTTCAGCAGGTCGTGTTCCATCACGTCATGCCGGTCTACTCTAGTGCACTTCGTCGGGCGCGTAGCTCGTCATTGTATGTATCTAGGAACCAGACGCACTACAGAAACGCATGCCAGTCGGGTCCCGTCCCAAACCGCACACTAGCGCACTTCCCAGACTTAGGTAACGAGGTGTAAGAGAGCGTAGAGAGCGTAACGCAGGAACACTACCTCAAACGCCCTGACGCACTCTACTAGCGCCCTTGGCGGGTGGATTGGTTCGCGGCCGCGGTGAGCGGAGTTGACATGTTGGTGTGCGCTGTTTTTAGGCTGGATTTTCACCACCAGGTTGAAGTGAATCGGAACGTTTAGAGGACAAACAGCCGATTGAGAGCGACTTGCGATCAGAAACGAGGTGAGTGACGCTGAAACCTTATTGATTTGGTATTTATTTGTTTATCTGTTTGTATACGGTGCCAGTTTGTTTCTACGCCGACGTAAAAACTCGGGGTTAAAGGTGACAGCCTAATTAACGAGTAGCGCTGGATCAAATCTCATTAACGTCTTGTAATATTTAAATCATTAATATATACGTCTCATATTCATCTGAGCAACTTATTTTTTATTCCTGTCTTAGAATAATGGGAATAAATGACATAAGAATGCACGTAAATTAATAAGTGAGTTGAAAGTTAATACTGTTCATCTTTTTTGTCTATGATCGGTGTCAAAAAAAACTCCAAAGAGAAATATTTTGGGGATATTTGTACTTTTATACATATGTTAGACGTTTTATATATTTTCTAAAGTTATTAATTAATGAAAGTACAATTGTTTTAAACATTTTTTTGGAACACAGAGTAATTTAGGAAGAAAACTTGAGTGCCTGCTAAATAATGTAAAACTTTGCTTTATTTTTCCAAATCGGTTGTTTGAATTTGTGATATTTTCAGACGTCAAAGCATCGCCTGTTGAATGGTTATAACATTGTATTGTGATGAAACCTGTCATTCACACCCCTACCTCTTCTGTCCGTTCTCCGGCGCAGCATGGTGGCGGTGAAAAGCTACTGTGAGCCGGGCGTCTCCCTGCAGCAGGTCTGGGTGGACGGAGGCCTGACCCCCTGCTTCTACTTCACCTTGATCCCCTCCGTCCTTCTGGCGCTGTCCTGCCTCGGCGGAGCGCTCCACCTCGCCTGCTACGCCCGCTATGGCACCTACATGGAGCCCAAGTACGTGCCGCGCTCTCGCCTCTACGGCCTGCAGCTGGGTCTGTCGCTGCTGCTCGTCCTGCAGGGTCCAGCCTGGGCTGGCGCACGGGCGGCGGCGGCGGCGACCGGGGGCAACGAGGATCTGCCCGGCTACGCCGTCCTCTATGCCTGCCTGACCGCTCTGGCCTGGTCCTGGGCATCCGTCATGCTGAGGGTGGAACGCAAGAGGGTGCTGGTGAGGGACCGGACCAGGGGCCACAGCGCCGCCTTGCTGCTCTACTGGGCACTAGCCTTCGCTGTTGAAAACCTGGCCTTCGTTTCGTGGATCAGTCCCAGCTGGTGGTGGAGGCTGGACAACAACAAGCAGCAGGTGAGTTCAGGAGGAGCTGAGGGCATCACATAGGGTGCGGTTAGTGTTGGAACGAAAAGGTTATCATTATAAATTGACAGGTCGCGGACCGGTAAATGTGCCACTGAGGTACGCATGAGCAAGATGCCGTTCCCAAACTCTTCCCCCCCGGGCGTTTCCAAATAACCTGCGCACAGCTCCTTCACGGATGGGTCAAATTCAGGGGTGCTGTGTGCTGTGCTGCGTTCACAATGACAAATGTTTCTAGTGTGTGTGTTCACACTGATTACACACACATATCTTATCTAGAAGCCGTGTCCTTGATCATTTTTCCCAAAGCTTGCTGATAATATTAAAAAAGAAAATTAGCAATGTGTAATCACAGCTAAAATCTACTTCTACTGATAATCAGTGATAGTTGCCTTGATGGGTCTCAAACCACTTTCTAACGTTGTTGACTGTTAACAGAAAAAGTGCTGACGCGTGGTGACGCGGCGTTAAAAGTTAGTATTTGTTTGGTCCTAAAACCTGATCCTGAACTGGCACTTTATCAATTAAGAGATCAGAAGTTCAGAAAGTGACTCACAATAACTTTCCTCCCACACACAAACACACACACAAACCCCACCCCTTTAAGAAGCCAGCTACGACTAGGCGCTGGTGGAGCTTTGCTGAGTCATGCCCTCGCAACACGTCACCGTCCCTTTAAGAAGCTCCGCCCCCATGACACAGCAGTGTGTTTGGCAGATTTACTTACAATGTGCCTCAAGGGCTTACAAATGTATATAACAATTCAGACATGATTAAAGTACACATTCCAGACTTGAATTTCAAGTTATTTGCATGCATTTTGGGATTCACAGTGTATAATATTTTATTTATAATTCCATATATTCCCCCTCTTTTAGGGCACCATAATGTTTGGAACAGTTGGCTTTGACAGGGGTTTGTGATTACTCAGGTCTGTTTCATTGCTTTATTAGTGTGGAGATAGAAGATCTCTAGGTTTGATTTAACCATCTGGACTCTGCACTTGATTTGGTCCAACATGAGAAGAAAAGCTGTGCCAATGAAAGTCAAAGAAGCTATTTATTATGTAGCTAAAAACAAGAATTAAGCCATTAGGTATCAGTCAAATTTTAGGCTTACCAAAATCAGCCGTCTGGCATTTTATTCAAATGAAAGAATTCACTGGTGAGCTCTGTAAAAGCAACGGGACTGTGTGAGTGATTATTTGTCATTATGAACACAGCACACAGCGAACTACAACCAAATGTGACCTCTGCATTTGGTACCTTGCTCATGAGTACTTCAGTGGCACCGTTACTAGGGCTGGGTATCGTTGCTGATTTCCTGAATCGAATCGATTCCGATTCACAAGGTCATGATCCGATTCAATGTTCGATTTGATTCAATTCGATTTGATATCGATTTATTTAGAGATTTCTTTGCGTTAATACTTGTTTTGCTTGGTTATAAAATTAGGCCAGACGGTGATTTGAGCGGAGCAGCTTCAGCCGGTTGGTTTCGGTTTCGCCGGTCTCACGTTTTTATAGCTCTCCTTGCACTGTCGCGAGAAGTAGTGCATAGCCGCAGAAAAAGATCAATCCGCGAATTTTTGAATCGATATCGTATTTTTCGAACGAGAATCGATATTGATCGGTGAATCGATTTTTTTGAACCCAGCCCTAACCGTTACCAGTCTGGAACTTCCACTGGCAACCCTTCCAATCATGGGACCGACTCCCTAACCATGAAGAGACTGACCGATAGTGGTTTTTCATGGCCGATATTGATACCGATTATTACTAGTTAACGGGGCCGATATGTGGAACCGATATGCAATCAAAACAAAATAAAGAAAATCTTGAATTTTACAACCGGCAACACAAAATTATTTAAATAACTTAACTGTTTATAAACAATTAAGTGTGTGAGTGTGGTGTGAGTGACAACAAGGCTTCAGCGTTGATTGGCTACTACTCTGGTGATATTGGGGCAGTAGGTGGCGTAATGATAGGGTGTTCGTAAAGTTAGCTCTGAGGTACTCATGAGCGAGGTACCGTCCCTAAGCACTGCTCCCCGGGCGCTTGTTAGCTGCCCACTGCTCCTTCACGGATGGATCAAATGCAGAGGTCACATTTGGTTGTGGTGCACTGTGCGCTGTGCTGTGGTGTGTTCACAATGACAATCACTCACTTGTAGCCAATAAGAGACTTTTGTGGGCGGGACATTAAATGAAGCAGAGAGTCTAGAGCAAACGGCACAGAGAGAAGAAACGCCAGTGGAGCCACAGTAGCACAGCTTGTAATTACTTAATATCGGTCAAAATTAAATGCAGATACTGATTATTGGCAAAATGCCTAATATCGATGATCGGTTGACTCTTAGTGTATATGCCTGTGTGTGTGTGTGTGTGTGTGCATGCAGGTGGACTTCGGCTTCTGGCTTTTCCGTTACATCAGCTCCGGGATTCTCTTCTTCGTCGGCCTCAAAGCTCCCGGCTTGCCACGCCGCCCCTACATGCTGCTGATCAACGAGGACGAGCGTGACCTGGAGGGAGGACAGGTGTGTCTTGAACAGAAAACTGTGTTGTTCCCTCTTTGTTGCTCCCTAATTCCTGAGTTGTCATAGTTGCACGAGCAGCATTTAGTTTAAGAAATCGATCGGACCCCAAAGACTGCCCTTGTTTCAGAACAAGCTTCGGACACAGTATGAGACGTATTTGTGGCATGAAATTAAGTGTCCTCTCTCCAGCCTTTACTAGGTGCTGCTGGGCAGAACCAGTCAGCGTGGAAGGATTTTGGGAAGCGGGTGCGGAGGCTGGTGCCTTACATGTGGCCGAGCGGCAATGTCCTCCTGCAGCTGCTGGTGCTGCTGTGCCTTGGCCTGCTGGGAGTGGAACGCGCCGTTAACGTCTTCGTGCCCGTCTACTACAAGAACATAGGTGGGACGAGTCGCGTCAAGCAGCCAAAAATCTTATTTTGCATGATGTGTTTCAAACTGACGCTTTGCTTGTCATGTCACAGTCAACCAGCTGACGGGCAGAAGCCCCTTTAAGATCGTGGCCACAACGGTGTGTATCTACGTCCTGCTCAAGTTCCTGCAGGGAGGTGGGGCTGGTGAGTAAACTCTTAGAGTCCCAGAAACATCAAGACTTTCAGTTCTAAGTGAAGTTTTGAAGCTCTGTTAGTCTCTTCATCCCGAGTTGGCATTTTCCAGCTCTTCTACGACTTTTTTGAAGACTCTCTCGGTCACTTTCAGGTTCGTCCGGCTTCATCAGCAACCTGCGCAACTTCTTCTGGATCCGGGTGCAGCAGTACACCACCCGTGTGGTGCAGGTGCGTCTTTTCGCCCATCTCCATGCCCTGTCGCTACGTTGGCACCTGGGCCGTCGCACCGGCGAGGTCATCCGCAGCATCGACCGAGGCACGTCCTCCATTGACAGCTTGCTCAGGTCCGTCCACTGGCTTGTCAAATTTTGGAGTCACCTTCAAGTCGTTCTGGCGTTCCGGAGACTGAATGTTGCTCTTTTTCTGTCCTATTTTCCAGCTACATCGTGTTCAGTATCTTCCCCACCATTGCCGACATCGTCATTGCCATCGTCTTCTTCATCTCCAACTTCAACGCCTGGTTCGGCCTCATCATCTTCGTCTGCATGGCACTTTACCTCAGTGAGTGTCACTTGGAAAACATCACAAATGCGGATGCACGAATGGCCGTTGCCGATATCCGCTATTTTCACGCTTACATCTACCGATACTGTTGACAACCTACCATACTACATACTACTACACAACTCGGGACACAGCCCAAGTATGAGCTCACATTCACTAAGTGAGGCAAACACGCAATTTAGTTAGTTAATCATTTTTCCACTCATGCAGGCAGAGTTGTGAGCGTAAAGACACAAGATTTTGCTGGTGAACGTTCCACTGCGTGCTCGGAATTTTGTCACAAAAGAAAGCCATTTAATTTAAGACATGGACCATGTAAAATCCCAACTTGGATTTTGGACATGCCCGGCTGAAGCGCCAAAGTGACGACCCAAATCCTGACTGAATTGTTCAGTTAAAAGTGATCGATTCCTGTTTACTTTCACTCACCAGCTCTCACCATCGTCATCACGGAATGGAGGACCAAATACCGGCGGGAAATGAACACTCAGGACAACAACGCCAAGGCCAAAGCTGTGGACTCGCTGCTTAACTTTGAGACGGTAACGTATACGAGTGCACGATTCAGAAAACCTCACGATTCAATTCGATTTCGATTCTTGGGCTCATGATTCGATTCAAAACCAATTCTCGATTCAAACCGTCCATTATTTCTTGTTTTCCATCAGTCTGATAGGAAATACAGCCCTGAAATAATAGTTAAAGTCGCATTACAAAAATGTAAACTGTTGCAAATATAAACTGCAAACCTTCAACTTAAATTAAACAACTTAAATTAACACTTTACATAAAAGTAGATTAAATAAAACCAAATAAGAGCTGCTATATTTGGTTGTAAAGTGCCATTATCAGTATAAATATGAATCGATTTTGAATTGGTAGAGATGGAATCGCGATTCTTTGTGAATCGATTTTTTGCACCCCCCTAGTAACGTAGTACATCTCGCATGTTTCAATCCCAGCTTGTTGCAATCCCATCGCATCATGTTTTTGTGTCGTTATGAACAGGTAAAATACTATAACGCAGAGAAATACGAAGTGGACCGCTACGAGGATGCCGTCCTCAAATACCAGGTAACTCGATGCTGCATTTAAATACAGATAAACATATGTGACCCTCCACGGTGAAACCAGTCGTTTGTCGCAACGGAGGTTTCCGAGAAAAACGAGCGTTTATGTTGCGTGGGGTCAAATTTTGGATTTTTTGTTTTTAGTGTTTTGAAACAGTGGAAGGTCTATACTGTACTGTTGTGAATAAATTTGGCTGAAAAACTGACCCTTTCCATCCTAAAAACCTGACTTTCTTGAGGTGAGGAATTCAATTCCAGCAGAATGTTAAAAGTTTCTGTTTTGACCGCTCTACTTCAATATTTACGCTAAATCCACTGGTTGACTAGCGTGAAGATATTTCTCCGGAACCATCTCCGTCTCCCGAGTTCAGTTAACCTAACGCAGGTAGGCTATCCGTGTGGCTGTGAATGCAGCGTAGGCTACCGTAAATACAAACGTAGCCGCGACCGCACCAAGCGTCTGTGAGTGCTACGGCGATAGTCAACTTCAAAGGCAGATTTCTGCGTTTCTCACTTGGCGTGACAGGAGAAACCCGACTCCTTTGAATGTTGATATCTCAGTCATATGTCGTCCGATTCATTCCATATAGGTATCGTTTTGAAGCTTGATTTATGCCCTTTCATGAAAACATAACTCAATTTTGAAAATTTGCGACAAGCAACTGGTTTTGCCGTGGAGGGTCACATATTTGTCCTCAGATATTAAAAATGCTAAATTATACTCTTTTTTTCCACTGGTTTAGTCGCTGGAGTGGAAGACCAACGCTTCCCTGGCTCTGCTAAATCAGACCCAGAACTCTATCATCGGCTTAGGACTGCTGGCCGGCTCTCTGCTGTGTGCCTACTTTGTCACAGAGGGCAAATTTGAGGTATGTGTCAACACTATTCAACACAGCGCTTTAACACCATTTCCATGAACAAACAACTTTTTGGCTGAACAAAGGTTTAACGTGATCATGAAGGTTCCTTGATTCCACGTCTCTGCTTCCTTGTTGGACCTGCAGGTGGGCGATTACGTTCTGTTTGGAACTTACATCATCCAGCTCTACACGCCTCTCAACTGGTTCGGAACCTACTACAGGTGAGAATTTCCACCTTCCATGTCCAGCTTTGGTTTGGACGCGTGTCGCCCTCACTCAAAAATAATGTGCCGCTCTTTCGTCCTGCGCAGGGTCATCCAGAGGTCCTTCATTGACATGGAAAGCATGTTCCAACTCTTCGAGGAGGAAGAAGAGGTATAACCCCCTAAAAACCATTCAGCTTGCCTAAATCTGAGCTTCTTGAACTTGCATGACTTCCCATGTTGGGTTTTTTTTTGTTCACTTTAAAGGTGAAGGACGACGTGAATGCAAGAAACCTCCACTACAAAGAGGGCCGGGTCGAGTTTGAGAACGTCTTCTTCAGCTACACGGATGGGTAGATGTTTGGTTTTTTTTTCCTTTAACGTCATCCCTCAAGTTCTTGTGTTCTTCAGTGTTCTTCTCCTGTGCCTACAGGAGGGAGATTCTGAAGGATGTCTCCTTCACCGTCCTGCCCGGCCAGACTGTCGCCCTCGTAAGTAGAAGTAGGATCTGGAGAATCTGGAGTCACATAGGAACACTGAATGGTGTGAACTACTCATATGTCTCAGCATCTTGCCTTCATTTCAACACCTAGGTTGGTCAGTCGGGCGCAGGGAAGAGCACCATCATCCGCTTGCTGTTCCGCTTCTACGACATTCAAGGAGGCTGCATCCGCATCGACGGCCAAGACATCGCCATGGTATACATTTCGGTTAATAGCACTGAATATCGAAGTACACAGCATTAACCGCTTTCTTATTTCAAGAAATTAAGTCAGCCTTTGTGCCCGTGTCGAACCGCAGGTCAAGCAGGCCTCACTGCGCTCCCATATCGGCGTCGTCCCACAGGACACTGTCCTCTTCAATGACACCATCCGAGAGAACATCCGCTATGGCCGAGTGTCCGCCACCGACAATGAAGTGGAGGAGGCAGCCATCGCCGCCGATATCCACGACAGGATCCTGTCCTTCCCAGACGGTGAGCTGCCCTGATTGGTGCAGTGCGTTAGTACATTTTAGGATGTAGCCCTCGCTTTGGGGATTGTATTAATGCTGCAGTGCAGTCGAGATTCATGTGAGCCTTGCCCTGATTTGGTTCCATCGTGGGTTGTGTGTGTTGGGTTTTTGTTGGCTTTAGGGTACGACAGTCAGGTGGGGGAGAGGGGCCTGAAGTTGAGCGGAGGGGAGAAGCAAAGGGTAGCCATCGCTCGCACCATCCTTAAAGCACCACAGATCATCCTGCTGGACGAGGTGAGAATCTGATGTCTGATGTCCAGCTGCACCTGTTAAAGGGTCAGGCTTAACTGCGGAACTGGTGTCAGTGCTGGTGGAAAGAAGTACCACCTGCCCACTGGTGAAAAGAGGTACCACTTGCCCACTGGTGGGAACGAGGTGCAAGATCTCCCTTCTGACAACATTTTCTTCCAACAGGCCACTTCCGCCCTGGACACCCAGACGGAGCGGAACATCCAGGCATCGCTGGCCAAAGTGTGTACCAACAGAACCACCATTGTGGTGGCCCACCGGTAAGACAAACAGCCATTATTCAATGATAACATCTTTGTTTTTTGTCAGTTTTCTTTCTTTGACATGTGCCTTCCCCCTACTTGACAGGTTGTCGACCATCATCGGGGCTGACAGGATCATGGTTCTCCGAGATGGACAGATCGTGGAAAGTGGAAGGTGAGGTTATTTGTCATTGTGAACGCAGCACACAGTTCACCACAGCGACCTCTGTATTTGACCCATCCATGAAGAAGCAATGGGCTGCAGTCCGGGACTTGAACCAGCGACCCTCCGGTCACAGGGCCGACTCCCTGACCGTCACGTTACCTACGGCCCAGATGTCAGCAGTGCCCCTGTTTTCCTAGGGCCCTATGATTTGTGCGATGCGGAAAACGCGGACGGAATCGCGGAATTCAACAAATAAAATAGAATCCGTTGTAAAACGTGGAACGTGGTATAATTGGCTGATATCGGTGTGTGGGCAAAGCAAAGCGATGGTTTCTAATCGGTTTTGGCCACTGCAGCCCCCTGTACGTGTTACCTATTGAGGCGGGACTCAGCTTTCCACACACACAAACACACAGACACAGAGGGGGAAACGTCTACGGTCAGCTATGGTGAAGAGGCTGAAACACCGAAGTCCTCAAAAACATGACGGAATTGGAGTGTCAGTGCTAAGTTTAGAGCAGAACAATACCCACATGATTTTTATGAATCGGGAGAACAACTCTTTTGTACGTTTTGCCAGCACACGATAGACTGCATCCGCAAGAGCACGTGACGACCACTTACGGTCAAAAACTCACATCAGAAACGTTCTGTTTTGCACGAAAAAATGAATGTTTTTTGTTGTTTACAGGTCAATGTTTTACCAAAGCAGAAAATGTTCTACTGAACCCCAGCACTTTGTTGAAGTTGAATAACAGTCATTGAATGTGAATTTTTTTTCTGTCGCATTGTTCCAGTCCATAATTAGACACTTTTTAGGTGAATAAATATGATTATAACTTAAAATGTGGAATTCAGAAGAATAAAAATGGGAAAAATGGAATTCAGGAATTGGAATTGTTGTCTCAAAATCCAAGAATTTAGTTAAGAAATGAGACGCTAATAAATTTGTTACCCTCTGTTGTTAACTTGTTCTTGCCCCTCTGCTAGACACGAGGAGCTGCTGGCTAAAGGAGGTCTTTACTCCGACATGTGGCTGAAGCAGCAGCAGGTTCACGACTCCGACTCGGCCTCCGACACTGAGGCAAAAGATGTGAGGCCCGAAAAACTACAGCCTTCAGCGGGAAAACTACAACACCCAGCAGGCCACAAGAGCCACTGAAACTCAGAGACTTTTATTATAGCTTAAAGCTTATGCCTCCATCGGCTTTTAATTTGCACTGACTTCCTTTAGTTTGAAATCATGCTGAATTATGTTCTTTATATGAAGCTGTACATTTATAAAAACTTGTATAAGATCATATATACATCTTATACATATATAAGATCTGCTTTGGATTGCTATAGTTATTTTTGCACTGTCTAATATTTTCCAGTTTTATTCTTGTTTGAGGGGGACGTTGCTAAACTGACATTTTAAGAGTTCTGTGATTATATCTGATCAAATATGAGTATTTTTACAGACGTTTTTGAGCATGTGTGATGGAAGTGCTACTGTGTTGATTAAGAGTAATTTATAAAAGGTTCTGTCGACTATGATATGTTTGATATGACGAATGCTTGGACAAGTTGAAAGTACAGTTAGATTCACAAATTTTTGGTAGTCATCACTGTAATTTTTTGTTTTTCTTTTAAATTTAGTTCTCAGGTATTTTACATGTTCTTTCAGTCATTTTGGGGGATTAGAATGACATGCCTCTCCAAATGTCATCTTATGGAAATTATATTTTGTGTAACTTTGTATAACTGACTATTTACTTAAAAAAAAACTAAGGTGAAGATGGCGTTAGGGTTTAATCACTACTTTCTTTTGTCTACTTTTAATTTTATTTAAGGCTTATTCTGTTATATGCTGGTATGTTTTGATGTAATTGTCTTTTTTTTTCAAAAGCTTACTGTTTGAATCTGTTCTGGTCATTTCGAGGCATGCAATAATGGTAGTAGAAATTATTCTGGAAAAACAGACAATCACAAAAGGATTTGAATTCAATGGAAGTCATTTTGTGCCAAAGATGATGAATGTTTATAGGCCTCAAATTTGACTGCATGCCTGGTTGTACAAAACATTCTTTATCTAGTTGTTCTAGAAATGCTTTATATTAATGGACTCCATTCACTCCAGATTTGTTGGTTTTTGAATAAAAAATGTAAAACATCACATGTGTCATTGGGAACACAGTGCACCACAACCAAATGTTACCTCTGCATTTAACTCATCCGTAAACCAATGAACAGCTGACATTGGTGCCTAGCTTTCGAGTACCTCAGTGGAACCTTTACTGGTGCAGGACTTGGTACCGGCCACCTTCCGATCACAAGGCCGACTCTCAAACTGTTACACTACTAACTGTCCCAAACTGTTATTTTAGACATGTATGCTTAATGTCCGTTTACGCTTATGTGTCACCAACCAGCTTTTAAAGAACTGTATAGGCCTACTTATTTATTCTGCAACATACATAACTAATAACCACCTTGTGCACATGTACAGTTACTGTCTAGTTTAACTAGTCTAGTTGCTAACTTCTAAATTCCAAATTCTGTTAATACACTGCTCTACTATTACTTTTACAGCATTTAGCAGACTTTCTTATCCAGAGCAACTTCCACGTTCATAATTTCAGGGACACTCTCCCTGAGAGCAACCAGGGGTGGAAGTAACGAATTACAAATACTCACATTACTGTAATTAAGTAGATTTTTTGGGTACTTGTACTTTTATGAGTAGTTTTTCAAGTGTGTAATTTTACTTGTACCTGAGTACAATCTACACCATGTAATCTACTTCACTACTTATAAAATCAAAAGTCGCTACTGAGTACGCCCACAATTTGAATTAATATTCAAACCTTTCATCTGCATTTTTGCAGCCAATAAGGCTGTGCAATCGCGACCGCGCCAATTAATCTATGACGTAAGCGAAGAATAAACTCTCTACTACACAGTGGAGTACAAACTAATATATAGACTGAAGATTTGGAGACGAAGAAGCCAAAATGGAGCCAAATGAAGCCGGATAGACTCTGTTAATTTAGAAAACCAGCTCTGAACTAAAGGTTCAGAAAGTGAAATGTGACTGAAATGCTATTATGTCTAAGAGTTTAAAACACTTACCTGCCTGTTGTTCGCATTGTAATAGGAAAAGTTTAAACTGTTCCATGCATGTTCAAAAACATTTTTGTTATTGTTTTAACAAACAAAATCCCTGCTTTATATCTACATTTATTTACAAAACTAATTGCCTTTCTGTACCTTGTTCATCTGAGAAATGTGCTTTGAACGTAGATATTTTATACTGGTGAATCGAATCGAATGCCTGCTATTGACAACACAATAAAACATCCATCGGTTAAAAAGTAGTTAGTACTCTGAGTAGTTTATGAAAAGAGTACTTTGTACTTTTACTTAAGTATTTTTTTAACACCATTACTTTTACTTGTAATTGAGTACATTTTAACCAATGTAACAGTACTTGTACTTGAGTACAAATTTTCAGTACTCTTTCCACCTCTGAGAGCAACTTGGGGTTAAGGGTCTTGCTCAGGGACACAATGATGATAGTGCTGGAGGTAGGCTTTGAACCCACAACCTCTTGGTCCAGAGGCGACCCCTAGACGACCACATGTTGAAATCGTATAACTGTGTATGTGACAAATATAAAATCTTGAATCTCTTGAATCTTGAAAAAGGGCATTTGTTTGGTTCTTTGTCTATAAAGTCTAAGTATGTGAGGAGTGCAATAATATGCGTCATATCATAACAGCAGTCAATGGGGAAAACTACAATCAGTAATATGTACAAATATCGTAACAGCCCTTACAAAAAAAACAACATGTTTGTGTCAGGTGTGCGGCAAACTGACACTAGTGACAAATGTATTTGCCAGAACAATTAGCCAGTGTTGACAAACTTGTAATGAACTTTTGGTGACAAATTTGCCCGGTGCCAAAGTTTTCCACAAAGTTTTCTAGAAGTTGACCGCCAATTTGCCACAAACCTAATTTGCAAGTGAAAAGACGACTTTGCTGCAAACGTGTGGTAATGTAGCCAAAGGTTAACGGCAAATGTTTGCCAGAAGCCTAACAAATTTTTGGGAAAGGGAGCAGTCACGTGGAGAAAACTATCATTGCAATCGTGGAATGTACTTTTGTGCATTAAATGTGGGTAAAATCAGCAAATGTACCTTGTATGTGCCTTCTTTGTTCTTTGTACTCTGTAAAAACTGAAGCCACGTCGTGTACGTGTGTACAGCTGAGATCATTTTTTCACTGATTTTGAATCTCGTTTTCACTCGCACTAGAACCTAGTGCCCTAGATAGGGAGCTTGGCTTGGTGTGTATGTATGTAACGCCTCTCGGTCACACGACTCTCCGGTACACGGCTCTTACGTAAGTTCCTGGCCGTGTTTT